>VVHJ01026493.1:0-15765 GCA_015107715.1 Tylochromis polylepis
CTGCAAAACAGTGGTCTTGGAGGAACATTGTCTTGCTTCACTGTGTACTGTACCACTGCACATGGTTGAAATGACAATAAAGCCACTTGACTTGACTTGACTTGAGATACCCAGAGCTCCGACTCCCCAGCCACTTCACCCCCAGCTCTTCTGGTCTTGGCTCTGGTGCTTTAACACAACGACCAGTTACAGAAATAATAGCCTTACTGTGAACATGTGATCATGTCATTGTGAGTAGGACTGTGTATCTTGATTATCTTTTGATAAAGAAGTATTTTTTGCTCATTAGTTGGCTTCTTGGACATTTTATAATTCCAATTTTTATAAATAAAGTTATTAAAGTTCTTTTTGACTTGTTGGCCTAGTCTCTTTGTAACTTTCTTTACCTTCCATTAACTTTAGCCAATAAAAATCTTAATACCAAAGTTTAAGTTATTCTTTCCTTCCATTGACCCACCTTACTGGACTATAAAACATAGTCTATGATAGAAAAAAAGTAGCTACAACCCATACTGTTATTACAGTAAACTCTCCCTATTTTGGGAATTATATGGAAAATTGTATATTTGCAATTAGGATATCCTAAAGATAATTTATATGAGGTCTGTTGAATATGCAAAAATGTCAAATTTGTCTACAGGGATATCTACATCTAAGCACAGGATAAGTTTCCAGTAATAAAGTAAATGTGAAATAAATTATAATCAGTAGTTAATTACATTGTCTATCCAAGAAAAAATATTAGTAGGAAATTATTTGCAATTTGTGGGCCCATAAAAATAAAACTTTACCAGGTTGTGGACTGAAACAGATATAATACAGATACATCATAACAAGGGCATATCAGTAAATCAGAGACATAAAATGAGAACAAACTTGAGTGATCCATTTGATTCCTCTGAAATGGAAACAGGAAGTCTGGTGGCCACACTCCTCCTCCACAGAACATTCAAACCAAGGTTAATGTAGAGGCAAAGATGGATTTAGTGTGTGTGTGTGTGTGTGTGTGTGTGTGTGTGTGTGTGTGTGTGTGTGTGTGTGTGTGTGTGTAAGAGAGAGAGATAGAGAGAAAGAGAAGGAGAGAGAGAGGCAAGCAATCCTATGAGCTGGTATGCATTCATCAACTTGCTCAAGGGCAAACACCAACCTACTTACTCCACAAACTACCACTATTGCTGCACGAATTCATTCACAAACACACACACACACACACACACACACTGAGGGAAAGCGAGAGAGAGACAGACTAGTAGATCACTTATAAACTAACTTTCTTCACTATTGCCGACCGATAAAGAGCTCCGTGTTTATCTAAGGTCAATTACATCACATTTAGTTTCATGTTATGTTCTGTGGTTAGTTTTTACAGTTTCAAGAGGAAGCTATACCATAAAATTTTTAACTATATTATGTAGTAGACTTTATTACTGCTGCTGTTTGCATGCCATTATATGACAGTTGCATTTTTTCTAGATGTCAAATCAGACTCTGATATCAGAAAAAAGATGGTGGCATAACTGTCCTTAACATAAACTGTAAATCTAATGATCTGTGTGTCTGTTTCAAATAGAATTCCTGTTTAAATAATTGATTTTTTTTTGTTTATCAAACATGAGTAAAGTACTTTCATTTGCATCAAAATGAATAGCAGCGCCAAAAATCTTAATCTACGTTACTTAAGGTCAGTCATATATCGATCTGAGTTGCAGCAAGACACTATTAAAAATTGTTAATTTAAAAGAGAAACAGATGTAAGGACAGCATGTTTGCAGATGTTTCAATTTCTACAGCTGTATATGGCCTTGCTCTTTGTAGAAAGCAGATAAGCACACACACAGCACATGTCTGTTTAGTTGTTGCATGCTGCCGCTTAATTACAGATACAGTATATTACAGGTTTGTTTATACATACATGTGTGTGTGTGTGTGGTCAGTAATAACAGGAAGCTGTTCCTCCATGTTGACACAAAGCTGCCTGGGTGATTGGCCGTTTAAAATAAATAAACAAACACACACACAAGTGACCCACTCAAACCACAAGCGGCAGAGTTCTCCATGAGACTAAAAATACGAAATGACGAGCGCTCCACGCCGTCAAACCCAAACAGGAACACCTGCAGCTCACCCCTCAGCCCAGCCTCGTTGCCAGGACGACCAGCTACACTGCGTAAAAACAGTTTATAGTAGGATAGGGAGGGGTGGGAGAGATTTTACAGATGCCAGAGGATTCAGGTGAAGATGACTGGAACACAGTTTGTAGAATTGCAGCAAAGTTTGAAGTCAAGGAGAGTGAAGAATGAGGAGACAGTCATAGTGTTGGGACAGAGGTGATAGAAAAGATATATTCAAGAAAAAACAAACCAAACTGAGAGAGTTAGTCTGGGATGTGGTTTGAGTGGGAGCTGGTGCTGTTTTTAGAGCCAGCAGGTGACTGTGGAGCACCAAGGCCACAAGACTGACAGAAGAAGGTATGTGTATATGAATATGACTGTGGTAAATCATACCATAGCCTTTCCAGTGCAGTGGAGAAGTGAAAAAAAAAATCAGTGTGAACAAACAAAACCAACTTTTGACCAGCAGTCTGGAGTTTGACTCACATCTGGAACCATTTTTAAGTTTCACTTTCAGTCACTGTTTACTTTGGTTTTCACACACTGTTTAGTTTAGGTTTAAGCACCAAAACTGCTTGGTTAAAAAAAAAAGGATGATGGTTTGGCTTTCAACATGTTAAAAAACCCCAAATGTGTTAATGTCCCACAGTAAGCAGGTGTATTTACGTAAAATTTACCAAGCTAAGACGTTTTTCCGTAATCTTTGTTGCTATGGATGCTCGTGCTGTTTGCACTTATATTTTGGGCTGGATTTGTGTTGTATGGGATGATTCCATACAAATCACAGATCCCCAATTACACCCAAATTTCCAAAGTATTTGGGATGCTGTGTAAAATGGAAATAAAAACAGAATGCAATGATTTGCAAAGTGTCAAAACGGAGACATTTTACGTTCTCTCCAGGTACTCCCACTTCCTCCTTCGGTCCAAAGACATGCAATTAGTGGGGTTAGGTTAATGGGTCATTCTAAATTGGCCGTAGGTGTGAATGGTTGTCTGTCCTTCTCTGTTAGCCCTGCAATAGACTGGTGACCTGTCCAGGGTGTACCCTGCCTCTCCAGGGTGTCCAGGGTGTAGCCTATCCCACCTTATGACAGGTGGGATAGGCTCCAGCCAACTTACAACCCTGATAAGCAAAAGAGAATGCATGAATGGATAAAAAAAATATTAGCTCAGTATATTGAATGGCAGTTGGTACTTTAAAAAAAAAAAAACAGCTAGAGGAACAATTTGAGGAACATTTTGCAGTATATGATTTTAATTGGCAACTGGTCAGTAACACTGGGTTAGATTAGTAAGATTGGACACACAATATGTAAAGACATACATACTTAGAGAGCCAGAGTTTCTAAGAAGTAACGATGGCTGCAGGTTTAAAAATCTGCAAAATACTGCATTTACAAATTGTGGAACACTTTTCAGAATAGCATTCCTCAATGTGAAGCCAAAAAGACTTTGAGTGTTTCATCATCTACAGTCCATAATATGATCAAAATTTTCTTAAAATCTGGAGAAATCTCTGTGCGCAAGGGACAAAGCTGAAAATCAATCTTGGATACCTGTGATCTTTGGGCCTCAGGAGACACTGCATGATTCTGTCATGGAACTAACTGCACAGACTTAGTAACGCTTTCAAAAATCAATGTCTGTGACCACTGTTCACCGTGAATTCCATAAGTACAGGTTAAAGCTCTGTCACACAAAGAAGACGCCACATGTGCTCATGATCTAGGAACACTGTTGTCTTCTCTGAGCCAAAGCTAATTTAAAATGGACTAAGAGAAAGTAGAAAATTGTTCTGTGGTGAGATACATGCAAGTTTGAAAACATGGATGCCATATCCTCTGGACTAAAGAGGAGAGTGACCATCCGGTTGTTGTCAGCGCTGGGTTCAAAAGTTTGCATCTCTGATGGTATGAGGGTGCATTAGAGTCTATGGAATTGGCAGCTTGCACATCTGGAAAGGCACCATTAACCTTGAGAGGCATAAAAAGGTTTTGTGCTCCCATCCAGACAACATTTTTTTAGGAAAGTAAATAATAAACTGCATAGTGCATCTAATACAACAAGATGGTTTCACAGTAGAAGTGTCCTGGTGCTAAACTGGCCTGCTGCAGTCCAGACCTTTCAGCAAATGAAAACATTTGATGCATGATTAAAAATCAAATACCACAAAGAAGACCCAGGAGTGTTTAGGAACTAGAATCCTGTATAAAAAAAAACTGGGACAGCATTCCTATCCCAAAAGTCCAGAAAGTGGTCTCGTCAGTTCCCAGACATTTACAGACAGGTGTTAAAAGAAGAAAGGATGCTAACAGTGGTAAACATAGCCCTGTGCAAACTTTTTTGACACGTGTTTCTGCCATCAAATTCAAAATGAGCTATTTTTTTTTAATGGAACTTGTTCTCTGTTTAAACATACAATTTTTTTCTGTGTTCTATTGTGAATAAAATAAGAGAATTTGCTAGTCATTGCATTCAGTTTTAATTACGTTTTACCTACTGTCCCATGTTTTTTGGGATTGGGGTTGTACCTCACATCTTCAGAACTTTTTATTTTCGACACTATGGTGTAGTTATGAAGAAATTTTTGACAACTGCTATATTTCAGAGGCTCAGGGGGAAGCTCAGAGCTTTAATTCAGGATATGTTGTCTGGCACAGTTAGTGGCCTCTTCTGGGGGGTTAAAATGCCCTCTAACAGCTGCAGCACCTGCTCAGATTTCTCTCTGAGACAGTGTGATAAAACACGTCTCCCTTCATACATAAAATAAAAATGCAGACTCACAATTCGTCTGGAGTCATGATTTAACATACATTTTTGTTTTCTGCATGTGTCTGTACATACGCATATGTACTTAATGCACATGTGGGGACATATGTTTGTTCTTTGGTGAAGAAGTGCATGCCTGTCTGAGTTGGTGTATTTCCCATGAATAACATACTGTACATACGTGAGAGTGTTATTTATGCATCCTCTCTGTGTCTGTAAATGCGTAAGCTCCAGATGTGTCCAGGGGTCAGAGCAGGGCTGCCCTCTCCAGGTGTGGCCTTAAGTGTCACGCCATACAGAATCTTCTTAATGGCAGAAACAGGTCACAGGGTCAGACATATTTTGAACTTGTGTCTCAAGAAGAAGAAGAAGAAAGAGAAGCAGAAGAAGAAGAAATAGTGAAATAAAAAAAACCCTCAATCATAGGACAAGCAGGTGCACAGACACTGGAATTGTGGTAGTTTCTACTAAAATGAATGAATGTCTCTGGTCTAAAGTAATCTAGTGATTCATTTCTCAGTTACTATCTTTGGCAGGATATGACTGTCTGTTCAGTCCTTACAGCTGTGTCCGTTGATATCTTCAGCAAGGAGGACAGGACCACGCTTAAGGATGGAGAGCTGGCAACTTTACAACAGGAAAGGGGCACTCAAGTCTTACATTCTCTGGCACAGCAAATGGAGAGAGCGAGAGAGAAGGAAAGAAAGAGACAAAGAAAAGGAGGCACTAAAGTTTAAAAGAATTTTTAAATACAGATTTTACTGAGAGGAAACGTGAGTAAAGTTCAGGAAGAGCTTGATGTTTGTTAACTGTTTGGGATTTGGGTTTTGGGGTATCAGGTCTGTGGTCGGGAACATAAGAAGAAAGGGAAAAAGGAAGATGTGCTCTACTTGTTATCTAGCCTCACTGTTTACTCAGATTCCAACTCACAGATAGCATCAGCAAATAAGCTGCGGCCAAGTCAACGTGCTGTTAGACCATGCCAAAACTGACCTTTTGCTTCTGTGAACACACACACACATATACACATGCTGTCATGCAGTTCTCCACATTCTGCTCAGTTATAAACAGCAAGCATCAGTGGGGCCAAAGCAAAACAAGAGCCTGACCCTCAGTACGTTTATCTGAATCAAATAAGACAAACATGAAAATTTACATTTAAAAGGCACTGTGATCATTACATGTACAAATAACAAATCTGAATCCTTATACGTAGTGGCTAAACTACTAAAATATGAATTAAGAGTTGAATTCAGCAGTCATTTCACCAAAATGACGAAAAGATCATGCAGATAATGTTCTTACAGAATCCATATTTGAACCGCTCACAGGATCATGTGTGGGTTATACAGTCATCCGTCCATCCATCCATTTTGGGCCCTATCACAGCTCCTATTTGGTGAGGCTCAGATTATACATGGACAATGTATATAATCCATAAACAGTAAAAAAAAAAAAAAGTGATTTAACACCCCAGTAATTCTAGAAAGTGAATTCTTGACTGAAGATTTCTGGGTTGAATAGGGTGATGAGACCTTTGCCAGGGCTCTCTCTTTTTTTCTGCTCTCTTTACTCTGTGGCCCAGGACAAATTGATAAAACTCACATACCTACTCAGCTTCATCAGAAACAAAGGTCTAATCCACTGTAACTCATCCGATTTTCATAATTGTAAATGATCCTCTTTGTTATATGGAGAAGAAAGTAAAATTTGTTTTAACATAATTAGGCATTTTGGAGATTATCTTAAAAGTAATGATCTTGAAGATGGTGACAATGGTGATAACATGGATTTGTTGATATACAGCCTGTTCTTATTTTTCATGTTTTAAAATAATTATATTTTTTCAGATGTGACACGTCTCAGATACACAAAATCTGTCCTTTGGGAACAGTGGGTGACAAACAGGGTCAAGGCAAAAATGAGGTGGGGCTTTTGCTACCAAGCTGGTGTTACTGGTGTGAGGGGCCGTATTTTAATCCAAACCCAATTCACTGTTTCCTAACTGCTCCTGAATAATTTTAATTGTAATAATGTAATAATATCCTGGCTTATAAACTTGTTATCTATGCCAGCACTAGCCCTCCAACCTCTTTATTTGAACTTTGTTGGTCACCAACACCAAATGGCACCAACACCAGATGGCACCTTGTAGCATCTGACAAAACTATTTAATGGAAACAGTTGTGATAGCACAAGCAAATCTATTCCTAGATATAACATTTTCTTCATTATTATTTAACCTGTTTTGCTCTCCCTGTAGCTGCCATATGTTTAACCTCCCTTGGCGTTACTCTGCCAATTTTTTTAAAGTGAGTTTTTATTCCTTAGTGTCACCAAAGCCTTACACACAAGCAGCAGGTGTCTCTATGATGTTGTAGGTTATATAAATAAGATGACATACAGGAGTAGAAGGAACATGACCACCTGCCACATAGTTTTGGTGAAAGTTATAACCTGTTCATGGGCTGTTGTAGCTCTGTAATATCTCTGATGTCATTCTGGTGAGCAAATTTCACAGATTCTTGATCTCACTGAGAATTGTGGTATGTCAACACTTTGAAGTCTTCATTGTGTTTCTCAAACTAATCCCAAACAGTCAGTGCATTGTTGCAAGATGCAAGCTAAAAGAAGGCACTGCCACAGGGGAATATTATTGCCATGAAGAGGTGTAGCAGGTGTATAGCATAAAAAAGTGTGGCCAAAAGAGTTCCTTAACTCGAGCTTTTCCAGCAAAGCATTGGCCAGAACATCGTTATTCTTCCAGCAGCTTGTTTTCTTCCCACAGTACATTCCTGGTGGACTTACTCACCTGTTACATGGCATGAAATAAAATTAGCTTTAATTTATATAACTGCTGATGTGGGAACCTCTCATCATGCCAAGGGTGCTGGTCATCTGGTTATATAAATAAGATGACATACAGGAGTAGAAGGAACATGACCACCTACCAGGTCATCTGGTCAATGATAATGGTTTGATGAGGGTTGCTAAGTTCTGTTCACCTGCCTATACAGTGGCTAATTTTCTGACCAATATGTCCCAGACTATGACTTTCACTGCTGGCTGGACTCTTGGTAATTTATTGCCTACATTTAAGAAATGTACTATTTTGAAATGGATGAATCAACCCTTTTAACTTCTGCTCTTTGGTGCTGGACCTCGTAGATGATTTTATGAACTAGAAAAAAATTGTAGCAAAGTAATGGTGGAATAAAGTCTCCCATGTTTTTGTAGACTAATAAAATGACTAAAGTGTATTATAATATTGCGACAGCAGTTTGATGAAGCAGTAGGAGTTGGTGAGCTTTGATTTTATTATGTAAGCATTACTGTATCTTTCACGATCCCCATCTTCTTGCAACGTCCCTCATTCATATTCAGTGTCTCCCTCTGTTGCTTTATTCCTCTCTTTGTGCGACAGAGTGGTGTGACAGTAGAGAGCAGACAATGTCGGGTTACCCTGGTAATTTAGGGAGGAGGACGGAAGTATCCTGGACAGGCAGTCCCTCCTCCCGAGAGTCCCACTGATGATTCACCAGCCTGCATGATGAAGGTTGGTGACCCCAATTTGAGTAAGGCAGGAGGAGGTGGAGCGGGAGAAGAAGGCGGATGAGGAAGGGGGATAATAAGCAGGAGGGGATGGCGATGCCTACGTCAGTGGCACTCGCTAATAGGCAGATGTCCTTGTCCATGACAGAAGTAAATCATGTCTCTTGGGGAAAGAATACAAGAACAAGAGGAGAGGAAGGGAAGAAACAAGTAAAACAGAGACCAAGATTGCTGTCTGGAGAAGTGAAGTGCAGGGCTGGACGTGAGTGCGTGTCTAAGTGAAATTATAGGCAATTAGTTCAGCCTCTGAGCCCACTGTAGAAATGTTGTTTTGATGAAGAGGAAAACAAGAAGGAGGGAAGCCAGAGAAGGTGAAATGACTCAGTTTAAGTGTTTTAAGCTGTTTAGGTTGAGTGGGCTGGGTTGCATTAAACCAGAGAAGGACACAGGTGATCTGCAGAGACAGAGGAAAACAGAAAAGAGGAGCAAAAAAAACAAAACAAGGAAAGGTAAAAGAGTAGTGTTCAGCAAAGAACTAGTAATGTGAGTGTAACAATAGCAGACTATGGAAATACTCAAGAGTAAGTTAACTTACAATTAATAGTATATTTCTAAGGAAACAAGTACAAGAAAGTACCATGAGAAAACTGCAAACTAGCATCAAAAATAAAAATCACTCACATCCCTGTTCCCCAGATTACATGATTACATAATATATTCTTTGTATTAAATTAATATTTACTGTTTATAATTTTCTTTAAAGGCTTGTATGCTTTTAGACAATTCATCTGGAGCAATGTATCATGTTTTGTAAGCATCTCCTTGATTTTGCATGAAAAATATTTATCTATTTTTT
The DNA here is from genome assembly GCA_015107715.1 of Tylochromis polylepis. Classification (NCBI taxonomy): domain Eukaryota; kingdom Metazoa; phylum Chordata; class Actinopteri; order Cichliformes; family Cichlidae; genus Tylochromis; species Tylochromis polylepis. Next base: position 9,292 of record VVHJ01026493.1, read on the forward strand.
ATGTAACTCTTTGAATCACCACAAAATTGATCTTAGATGTAGTACTTAAGTGTCCCAAAGACCTGGCTAATGACTAAAAGAACATCAACTTTTATGAGCATGTGATCTACCTCCTGATTAAATAGCTGTATACCCAACAACCACCCCCACTGCCAAGGAAGTTTCCACTCCACAGAAGACATAATCAAAACACCAGAAACACTTATTTCTTAAAAACAATGTAGACATTCAAGGTCATAGAAACATTTCAAGCAATCACATTATGAGATGCTAATAATAATAATACGATCCCATTGAAACAACAACTAAAGGCAGGATTGGGCCTGCACCTGAAGCAGGCTTTAAAGGGAAACTAATTCTCATTAACAACGTTTTCCTATTTTTGTCTTATTAGCAAACATAGCTGACAGGTTTCTGCATAACCTATGGTTCAAATCATGTTTAAAAAGTAAGGCTGGATCCAATATGAATTACTTTCAATCAAATTATAAAGTGGGTGTTAATGAGCCTAACTCTGTATGGGATAAATAGTAGAAATATTTATTACAGTATTGGAAACTGAGATTGTCAGCAGGGCTGCCAGTGCTAACCCCTGATTGTTATCCCTGCAATCAGGGATTAAAGTGGGCTAGAATGACACAAAACACCTTTTTAGCACCTTCAGTTAGTGAACCATTAAATCTGATAAACAGGTTAATGTATATTACTGTTGAAAGAGTTTATTTTTTGGCATTGCTTTATTGACTGCATAGACATATTTGCTCAGTAATAATAAAAGAATGACATCCCATTGTCTGCTTACGCACTCGACATGTTCTTTTTTCCTTTTCATCTCTGTGTTGTGTTCATTGTGCAGATGTCAATAAAGTTGAGGTCATGGAAGAACTGAGAAGTATATTAATTTTGTATTGTTTAAAGATTGCCAAAATACCTAGCATTTTCACGCAGACTGCAGGCTAAACTGGTTATTTTGCAGTACCGTGGTGAAGTTTACAGTAATGCACAATGTTGGACTGGTGCAGGGCAGGCTGTGCTGTTCATGGTCTACGTTGGGCTACATCAAGGCTAACAGGTATCAATTTAAGGTGAATATTGAAGGTGATGACGCTGATTAGTCACTCACCAAATTCTAACTTTTACTTGCTTTATATTGTCTAGAGGGTTGGAAATCAGCCATATAGCTCATGACACATCTGATTCTTCCGGTGCTCCCAAAACAAATTATGTGGCTTATTTCCAAGTGATTCCTTTCCCTATGCTGCATTACTACACCCAATCTTCAGGTTACTCCAACTGCCAAATCCCCTAACTGCTGCCTGGGATAAACTGGCAACCTCTCCAGGATGTAACGCACTTCTCATCACATGAAAGCTGTGGTGCACTGCAATCTGTACCAGCTGTCATAGGCCAAAAATGTAAATGTAAAATATAAAAATAGCTATTTTAAAGCCTTGTAAAAACAAAGTTGGGAATCTTTGACATTACTTTAAATGCTAAGCTCAGGATGCTAACATAACCATAGTTCAGCTGATATAAGATCTGTAATATGTCTTGAACATCTTAATAGATAAGCACGTTAACATTTGCAAGCTGGGACCAAAAAGATTCAGTTGAAGTTGACAAAAAAAAAAAAATCATAATTTTGCACATATAGATGTCATACACCACAGGATTAGATATATGACCATTTTGACTTGATCCTGGCATTAACGGAAATAACATGAGATCACCAAAATTATTATAATCAGTCTCATGGTGGCAGTCAGTAAACTGCCTTCGAAATCGATACAACATATATAATAGGAATACTGATGACTGCACAAATGTGTCTTTTACGTGTACAAAAAAAAAGGATCTCAGAGATAAACATCATTCAAACTTTCACTCAAATATTCATAAGCTTGTTAGCAAAATCTCAATAATTGCACTTCCAGCTGGTCCCAATGATTGGTCACAGCTGATGAACCTGTCCAATCAGTGCTGACATCAGTTGGTCCTCAGCATTACAGACACTAATTAGCAGCATCTTCCTGTGTTTACTCCTGTGGGGAAGGGAGTGGGCCATGATAGAGTCTACAGACTTATAGATAAATGGAGATAACTTTAATCTCACTCTAATTAGCACTTCCCTTCTCCTCCCACCTCCTCATATGTCTTCCTGTCTAGACTTGAATTGGACATAAGCCTCCACTTTCCCATATCATGCTGTGGCAACATCTTGATCATGCGCACAGATAGATATAGTCCAATATGAATTTGGTTCCTTTGCAGGGCTGCAGGCCAATAAAAAGGAAAATAATAGTTCAGTATCTCCACCTTTAAATTTAAACAACTGGCACCTTCACTTAAGGGAAACAGACTCAAAATGCTGTTGTGTTCATATATTCACCCTAAACACAAATAAAATTGAGCCTTTCAATGCCTAAGGGGTTTTTACTGTTTGGATCCCAGGCTTTTTCCAGCTGGCATGCTCCACTGCTGGCCTCTTTATCTCCCTGGCCACTTGAGTTGGGGAAATGAGGCTGCCACAGAGCGCCTGGCCCTCACAATTGCTGGAGATCCTCCAACATTCCCCACAGTGGCAAGTCAAACAAACCTGGGGACTGATTGTGACTCAGCCATTCCTTTTGTGTCTGTTTGCCTGGCTGCTTTGACAACACCTTCAGTGAGAACTTTACAGTAAATATCGGGACTTCTACTTTAGAAAATGTACTGTGACTGTATTGTATGCGCTGACGTAAATGAGGTTTTATTCATTTATTTACCTAGTTCTTCTTAATAATAACTATAATAATAAAGGAGGAAAGCACCAGAAACACATTCTCATTCATTCACTTCCTTATATAGTTTACAGTATTCTATAATGAATATTTAATTTGTGTTTTAGAAATAAACATAAACCTTTTCTGTCATCACTGGCAGCTGTAATATTATAGGATTAATTTAATCATAATTACTACAATCATTGCATTGTGGGATTTTCAGCAGTTCCATTGTGAGAAGGTTTGATCTCATTAACTAGTGTATAAAGTTCATATTTAGAATGCAGACACTCAAATACAAAGTAATTCTACTGCCCTGCATAGTAAACAGAGAATGATACAGTTGTCTAGAACTGTGTACATGTCTGCTGAGACAATGTTTTATGTATGCAAGCTGCTGAATGCAAATGAGCAGTCAGGAGGCAAAGTATCAGACAATCTTCTTGGCATACTATACCTTGCACTAAGGAATGTCTGTACCAAATTTAGTGACCTTTGTCTCACAGACAAAGATATTTTTAGGGATTTGCCTGTTGGTCACACCACAGAGAAATTCAATTCAATTCAGGTTCATATTTATAAAGCACCAAATTACAACAACAGTTCCCTCAAGGCACTTTATATTGTAAGGTAAAGACCCTACAATAATTCAGAGAACACCTCAAAAACCAAACACCCATGAGCAAGCACTTTGGTGACAGTGAGAAGGAAAAACTTGCTTTTAACAGGAAGAAACCTACAACAGAACCAGGCTCAGTGAGGGACGGCCATCTACCCTGACTGGTTGTGGGTGAAGCAGGGACACAGGACAAAAGACACATTGTGGAGGAAAGATTTTCAGCACGATCTTAAAAGTAGAGAGGGTGTCTGTCTCCCACATCCAAATTGAAAGCTGCTTCCACAGTAGAGGGGCCTGAAAGCTGAAGGCTCTGCCTCCCAATCTACTATTACACATCACAGGAACCACAAATCAACCAGCAATCTGACAGCAAAGTGCTCTATTGGAGTGATATGGTACAATGCGGTCTTTAAGATAAGATAAGGCCTGATTTTTTAAGACCTTGTATGTGAGAAGACTGACTTTAGAATTCATTCTGGATTTAACAGGGAGCTGGGAAGGTAATATGGGACAAATGTGGTCTCTCTTTGTAGTCTTTGTCAGTACATGATTAAAAGCTCAACTGAAAGCTCTGCAGTTAGATTTTAGAAAAACATTTAAAAAAATGAATGACAAAGTCAGCCAGACAGTTTTTCTTTTTTTTTCTTTTTTTTAACTGTTTTTCTTTTAATTTTGTTTTGGATTGAAGCAACCCATTTTTACTTCCAACTCATTTTATACTGATGCTTAATCAGGACCCCTTAGGCCTTCTTTAAGCATTCACTTTTAGCATAATTGTTCATTGTACCAAAAAAAAAACTGTCTACAAAAAGGCAGAATGAGACTGCAGGCACATGTAATGAGAAAAGGGTACGCAAGCATCTCTATGTAAAGCTGACACTGTAAATGCTTGCCTTCCCCACTAAACAAGAAGAATGAGCAGTAAGACAATAACCACAATCTGCCTGATGTAAAAGAAATGTTTCCAAGTCAGTTATAAATAACCAAAAATATTAAATTAAATGTGAAGTTAAAGAGAGAAAGTGATCACACAGACTCATTGAGGAAGCAGAGGAATAAAAGACAGTTTCACTGACTCATCAGCCGGCTGAGTGAATTCCCCATCTCATACTCAAGTATATTCATTCATTGTGCTCCCAATGTCACAGCTCAAAGGCAGCTTCGTTAGTCATTGTTACCATATATGTTAACAGGTCTAACTCTAGCCTGATACAATGACAACCAAAGTTAATACTTGCTAATACCTGAGTTATTACTTGTTCCAATGAATGTTGTCATGTGAATCATCATTTCTTCCCCCTATTGATAATGAAACGTGCTAAAAATACCAATTCATGAGGTCACTGCCCAATTATTTTTGTCTGCTGGCTGGAGTTTTTGGCAAAAGGGGTGATTAAGTGGTTTTGAGAGTTATCAGACACTTGCCAGGAAGTGACAGAGGACCACAAACAGGAAGGAGCGGAATGTGCTTCCTGTTGGCCGATGGTAGTGTACAGGGCAGATTCCTTGTACCATCATGACTGATACACCAGCATACACACACACACGCATACACTAAAAGGCAGGAATGTTTTTCCACTGAAATCAGGGAGAAGCAGACTGTCAGGAAAGGCAAACAGCAAGAAAAGATAACACTGAGACAGTGTGTCCAAGTGCAGTGCAACACATTGGGGAGCATAAGCTAACACCAGGTCTTCAGAACTACCTTTTAAAACTCATTCTCACTAAACCTTTGTAAAATACTCATGTAATATTTGTTTTATTGAATCAAGTGAAGTCATGAAGAGATCACTCTTTCGGCCAACTTATTAATGCATCTGTTTGACAAAGCTCTTCCCCTCAACTCAGACTGATCTTATCTATACTGAAGCTTAATTTTTAGATCATGCTCGCAGGAACAATGACAGACTGGCATGCTGACATAAACTCTTTAACAAAAAGCTTTCTACCAGTCAGAACCAAATCTGTAAAGTTGTTAACTAAAAACACCAAAACAGTAAGCTTAAAAAGGTTTCTGCTTGTTTCCATTTTCTTTTAATTGCATTTTTACTTTTTTTAAAGCTGTTGTCAAGAAGTATTTGGACAATGACGGCGTTTTTTTTTTCCACAATGAATTTTAAATCAAACAATCAGTCAATAACCATTTTTTTTATACATAATCCCCCATTTCCAGAGGCTCAAAAGTAATTGGACACACTAAGATGGTTTGAAGGAGGATTGTTTTTAATACAGTGGATTTGGATGAAAATCTAGGTATAGGTCTTTCTGCCTTCAGTATCTTCAGTAACTGAAAAGTACACTCTGTTGGGTTAAGATCAGGTGACTGACTTTACCGTTGAGCAATATTCAACTTTTTGCATTTTGCAGTTTACTTTAGGTCGTCATCTCTTTGCACTGTGAAGCAGTCTGATCACTTCTGCTGAATGTGAGTAGAAAGTATAGCCCTGTACACTCTGTAATTCATCCTACTACTTCTACCAGCTGCCCCATCAATAAACAACAAAAACCCAGTTCAACTGGCAGCTATACATGTCCATGCCAAACACTGCCTCCACCATGTTTGACAGATGATGAACATTATGATCATCCTCTACTCCTCCATGCTTTTCTCTACCCGTCGTTCTGATACAAGTTCATTATGGTTTCATCTGTCCAAAGACAGTCCACTGAACTGTGCACAGTATTTTAAATGTTTTCTGGCAAAATCTAATCTGACCTTTCTGTTCTTGAGTGTAACCAGTGGTTTGCACCTTGTAAACCCTCTGCATTTATGTTCATAAAAGCTCTTCATTGTAGACTTTGACAATGACATACCTACCTTCAATACATAATCAGATATCAGATCAGAAGTATTATTAGAAAAGGAATCAGGAACCAACTAAATCATGAAGTTGCATAAAATTGAAATGAATGTGTTTATGTATTGTATACATTCCTGCAGATAGTCACAGAGGTGAGAGTGAGAGCTGAGGGAGTTGAGAGCTGCTGGTCATATAACAGTATATGAAATTAACATTGTTTGTCCTTGAGGGCTTCCTGATTCAATCACACAGGCTTGATGACGTCATGCAGAGGTTTAAGTCATATTTTGGA
>VVHJ01026496.1:0-17158 GCA_015107715.1 Tylochromis polylepis
CCTAATCACACAAGTCCAGGTGTGAAAACAGGTGTGGGTCTCAATCAGCCAAGGTTTCGCGTGAACCCATTGTGAGACCTATCCCCATTCTTTGAACGAGTGAAAGAAGCCATCTATGTCCACTGTGAACGACCATCCTTGAACAGAGGAGGTGGTTTACGACACCAACTGTCTGCTATCTATAATCCAGTTTTGAGATCCCTTCCCAGATGCCTTAACGCCCACTCACATCCTGGGCCGTTTGACCTCAGGTAATCACATGATAGAATGGGGATAGGTCTCACAATGGGTTCACACGAAACCTTGGCTGATTGAGACCCACACCCGTTTTCACACCTGGACTTGTGTGATTAGGTAGAGGATCAACAGGGGGTCCATGACCCTCCTGGGAGACACTCCCACAAGGCTTTAAATTCTGGGACTCTCCACCATTTGCTCTTAGAACTGAAGAAGCTTCTCGGATGAGAGGTGAAACGTTTTCAAGAAACTTAGAGAAGTCCAGACGCTTTTCTTTCCAAGCTCCTTAGAATAGCATCACACAGTTGCTGCAGATTTGCCAGCCTTACACTGATGATGCAAATCTGCCACACTACCACATCCCAAAGGTGCTCTACTAGATTCAGATCTGGAAACTAATAGGCTATTTGTTTTATTATTAGATGTTTTGAGCTTTGCGTGTGTTATCCTGCTGGAAGCATCCATCAGAAGATGAGCATACTGTTGTCATAAAGGGACGGTCAACAACAGTACTCAGGTGGGTAATGGTATTGATCTTCAATTTTAAAGTGTGCCACAAAAATATTCCCACACACCATCACACTGCTAGCAGTAACCTCAACTACTGATTCAAGGGAGGATGGATCCATGTGTTCATGTTGTTTATGCCAAATTCTGACTCTACAGTCTGGATGTTACAGTAGAAATGGAGGCTCACCCAACCTGGCAACATTTTTCCAATCGTCTATTGTCCACTTTTGGAGAGCCTGTGCAAATTGTAGCCTTATCGTAGTTTCCTGTTCCTAGCTGACAAAAGTGTCACCCAGTGTGGTCTTCTGCTCATGTAACCCATCAGCTACAGGGTTCAACATGCATTCAGAAATGCTCTTCTGAATACCTTATTTAGGGGTACTTGTTGTCTTACTATTAGCTAGAAGCAGTCTGACCATTCCCCTCTGATCACTAGCATCGATAAAGCATTTTCACCCAAAGAAAATGATGCTCATTTGATATTTTCTCCTTTCCAGACAATTCTCTGTAAACCCCAGCTGTGTGGGAAATCCCAGTAGGTCAGCAGTTTCTGAAGTATTCAGACAAGCCCGTCTGACACCAGTAACCATACCATGCTCAAAGTCACTTAAATAACCTTTCTTACCCATTCTGATGCTCAGTTTGAACTTCAGCAGGTCGTCTTGGTTATGTGTACATGCCTGAATGCTTATTAGATAATGGTGTTACAAGCATGTGAACAGATGTACCCAACATAGTGGCCAGTGGGTGTAGATATATACATATATAATAGCCAGTCAGGTGCAGATTTGAGGTTCCTAAACATAATAACCTGGTGTTAAAGTAATACATTTATAGGCATGTCTGAACCTAATCAAGACTTTTACTATAATGAGTGTTACCAGTGGCTCCACTACATTACTTTTATTTTTATGTAGTCTGCTTAAACTCATTCAACAATACAACGAATCACCCATGCTTTGAACCAGTGCCTCTAAATAAGAAAGCCTTAGTCATGGGGATGTATTCCAAAAGATCAAATGGGAATAGGAATAAGCATTTAAAAGCTCACTATCAATCCAATCAGTATTTTTTTATCCTGCCAGTTGATACTTTACCTGGATCAGTAGCGTGTGTAATAACCTAACAGGGATTGTGTATTATTCACAGTAAATGAAGGCCCAGACATGTATTTGCCAGAGCAGATTTAAGAGCAAGGTCTTAACAATGTTATTAATATTGATCAAATCCCTGAGAGGTTTGAGACTTGAGTTTCTGAGGTGTTTGTAAGGTGGCCTTTATACACACAAGAACAATCAAAGAGGATGGCAATGTACCCATGAACCCCTTACACCGGCATGATGCCTCCTGTCCTCAGCAGCTCTCTCATCTGCAGGGGGAAGCTTTTCACATGAAGTTCATTACATCCCCTCTTGCTGCTCACCTCTGAATGCCACTCTTTGTCTGCTGCAATTTCTGGATCCTTCAGAACCACTAGCTTGAGTTTCACATTGGGGAGTATCTCAATGATTTTGGAAAGACTTTCAAAGGCGAGGGGCCGCTATATCATCCAAGCATGGTCCTCGTGTCCTGGGCTTATCTTGACCTGGAGTCAAGTTGGCCACATGCTGCAACTGAATAGACCTTCTCCATATCTGCCAATTTTTCTCCATTGGTAAAGAGTAACAGTGTACAGTAAGTGTTATGGTGAATTTATCTGTGCCTCAGGCCCTGCCAACCCTTTCACAAAGAGGGATGAATTAGCTCATAAAGTCTCAAACTCTACAGGAAGCCTTTCAATCTGGCTCACTTTGTTTCCATTTACAATAATCCAGGATAGGCTGTGGTGTGATAAAGTCCTAACAACTTCCGTAGTCCCGAAGATAAGCCTGCTATACACTTACAAGACGGGAAGTGATCTGGGATATCAGACTTTCAAAGCAGGCCAGTGAAGCCAAGTGAGCTTCACTGATGTGCCGGCCGGTGGCTTTTAATCCTCACACAGGCCTCCATTGTTGAAAGAGTGACCATATTTTTTTAATTAAGACCTTACCTGTCCACATCAAAACGCAACTCAGATTAGTCTTTTGATCTGCCTAAGCTCTTTATTACTGTGTATGGAATATGTTAAGATTTCAGCCCAACAATGAATCATCTGTTTTGGGTAAATGTACGCTGCTCGATGCTCATAACCTGTCCTGCTCTCCGAGGTTGGCACCGACACAAAACAAAGAGGCCTCGCGGATATACGAGAGGGTTCTCAGTGGTGCGTATCTGCAGCAAAAGATGATGCTGAGATAAGGAGGAAAAAAGAAAGGAAACTGAGGAGGGAAGACAATCATTTGGCTCCATCGCAGGAGACTTCAGAAACTTCAATAAAACAAGGCACAGAGGACAGTAGTGTGCAAAATAAAATCATAAAACCCTCCTACGCACAAAAATCCAAATCCTTGGTACATATGGATCAGTTTCAGTTTTCTCCTCGTAAAAAAAAAACGAGATATCAAAAGCAGAAATTCTGTTAGATCTATCTGAAATGTTTATTTTAGCTTCAAAACAAGAAAATAATTGGTACATACAGCAAATAAAAGACATTTATGAAGAGTGTCTGTTAAAAAGAAAAAAACAATTAAATTAATAGCCTAGCTAAGATATCGGGATCTTATACTATACAACCTGCACATTTATGTGCTTGTTTAATCAAGTATCGCAAAGATGCGTATTAGATGTTCCAACACAAAATGTGTATTTTAAATTTCTTCCCATTTTCAATCACCACAATGTTTTTGCTAACTTGAAGGGTGCACATTCATTATGCAACGACACAAGGACAGATATCTGGAGGAAGGATTGCTGATTTTTGATCCTTTGATTTTTGCTTATCTTTCTGGTTTTAAGGCAGGAGTCATAATTTAGCGGCAATGTGCTCAAACAAAGAACATGTCAAGACTTTAAAGAAATCCTGCAGCGTTAAAGTTATTCTACAAATCTGGTGTTGTCATGCATTCACAGAAAACAATGATGTAAATGTTTGGATGACAATGCAATTTTAACCTCTTGTTCTAAACAGTGAATCATGCAGCTGTTTCGCTCCATTGAGGCCATGAACATCAGCTGCAGTTATGGAATGGTATTTTTATCCACATCAATAAACACTGAGTGTATTTTTTTTTAATCCAAGTCACACCAAATATTTGCAGATGCTGTTTCCACCCATAAATTTTGCAGATGAATAATTTGAATCTGGCATGATGTGAAAGCTCCCCAAGCCAAGGTGGTATGAAAGTAACGCCTCCAAATGTACACATTAAAGGTGGTTTACAGCTTTTGTGGACTTCTACTGCATCAAACTCCTGGTGAGCAGCTTGAGGCTATGTAGGAAGGTGAATTTGCATTATTGGTAATATGTATGTGGACCATGTTTTGACAAGAAAGAAGAATGGGCAGAATCCATAAAAGGTATCTACGCCACATCACATCACATGACAGAAGTAATTTTACGGCTTTAAACAAAGTTTAAAAACAAAAAACAATACAAAGTCAAATATAACACATAAAATCCTGACATGTTAGTACCTGTATCATGACAGATATAATCAAATGTAAAAAAAAAAACACAAACAAAAAAACAGGTACAACAGAGGAACATATAAGTGCTGTTATACTTTAGCATCTTTGCAACGCTCCTCTCAAAATCCTCTTATCAAATGTTTTGAAAACTCAACAGCACACTTATTTAAATACTGATAGCTTCCATATGTACATAGGAACTCTTCTGAAAAAGTGGAACTAATGCACAGTGACATAAATTGTTGGAATTTTCTGATCTTCCATAACAACTTTTAACTCTAGTTCCGACAGAAGTTTCAAAGAGCTGTTGCAAGTGAGCATATTTTTACTGTGATTTAAAGAAAAGAAAAGAAAAACCTAAACATGTACAAATTAGTACATTAATAAATTCACTGATGTAAAGGCACAACTTCCAATACAGAAGCAGAATCTTGCTGAGATTTAAAGACTTTAAAAAAGCTAAAAACTGTTAACATCACAAGTGAATTAAAAAAAAAAAAAGCAGTAACATTAAACAACAGATGTTGTGAAGATATACAGAAAATAAGGGTAAATACAGAAGGCAAAACTATGTTATTGTAAATGTCTTTTATTCTGAAAAGCACAGTACTGTTTTGGTGTATTCACAGTGATCCCCTCTCAGATGAACTCCCCGTGGAAAGGAAGTGACAGAATGTTTTGCTGTTGCCAGCGGCAGCGCAGCCTGGCCAGTGGCGTGTCCCTCGGGTTTTCAAACTCAGAGAAGCCCAGCTGGTTGAGGATGTCATAAACTCCGGCTCTGGCAGCCACCTACCACAGAAACACACAAAATATTAATGAATAGGCGATACGGCTTGCCAAGATTTTTTTTTCTTCTTGTCCTTTGTGACCACACAAACACATGGACTTCCACTTTTTCAGCATGGTTTCTGATGGCCCCTAGATGCGCAGCTGTTATAATGAAAGACCAGGGCTCAACTCCAAGTTTGGAGAAGTGGCTAAAGAAGAATTCGGTTGTGTCACTTGGGTAAAAATATTAAGACCATACTCATTTTCAGCCAAAATCAATGGAATAAAAAAAAAAATTACGCGGAAACCAAATCAGCCTGTAAAATCAACTGAATAGTGTCCTTGTTGGTTTTGGAGGGAGCTTTAAAAAATCTTGATGACATAATGATGTCATCAAGATCATCAGGGAGTTTGAAAACAGGGACTTTTACTAGGAAAAGAGCGTTTAATGACATTGTTGAGCATTACTGACTTTGGATTGTGGGAAATGTAGGAACCAGCTTTTTTCCACATAGCTTCATACTAGAATATAGCAGGCTCTGCTCCTTTAATTCCACCATTCTTTTACAGTTACACTACTACTGTAAGCAATGAAAGTACCTTTTAGAGAAGCATAGTTATAGTTATATTATTACATATCCACCCATCTATCCTCTCCTGTGTCAAATATGCAGATCAATCCCATGTGGTAACCCCCTGCAAACAAGGGAGCAGCAAAAACGAGCTTCCAGATGGTTGAAATGTAGCTAATTTTAATTACTTTAAGCATTACTCTAAAAATGTTAATATATACAAAATTGCAATGTGACACTGAGTACTTACACACTGGAATTAGGTTTCTATTGCAACTAGTTATTCATTTAAGAGTCTTCCTCAGATATATTTAATTATCCACACATTTTATTGCATTAAACTTCAAATAGTTTGTAAAAAAATTAAATTGCTATTGAAAATGGAAATGACTTCAGAGATGAACTGAAAAGTGAATCATCCATTATTGGGAAGTTAATATAAATAGCTTGTATTTATTTTTTAATCAGTGCAAATAGCAAGTGTACCTGTAGACCTGAGTGTGCCTACACATATTCTACTGAAGCAGTGACGGTGGCTCAAAGAACAGAGTGATATATCCAGTCATCAGTGAGTCACCCCTTATGCTTCCTGTCCACATCCGTCATCTCAAAGTTTCCACAATCATAGAAATCAAAAACTTTACCTCCTTCAAGGCCCAGTATAGATGCTATTTTAGATAATACAAGCAGCACTTGTGGTCTCATCTCCTTTGACAAAAGTGTGACCTCCAACTTGAATTTCATTTTGGGGGAAGAGGACAAAGTCACAGAGAGCCAAATCTGGGCAGTAAAGGTGGTGGCAAAAAAAAGATTGTCTTGATGTCACAAAAAAAACCTCCTGCCTCCTCGGTCTGCTGAAGCACAATGGCACAAAGATGCACACCACATTTTCATGTGGTTTTTAAAGGACACTCTCCCTCAGGACATTACAGTTAACATCATGGTAAGATTCTGACTTTGAGTGATGAATTCACAGAATCTCAACCCTATCAAAAAAAAGAAAGAAAGGAAAAGAAAACTAAGAAAGAAAATGATGTTCTTCCTCCAGGTTTGAAGTGCTGCGTAGTACGTGTTTCATTTGTAACTCATTACCAACCTTCGTCACGAAATGAAGCTCTGGTCAGTTTGACACAAAGTCAATATTTTCTTTCTGAACTCATGAAATTGCACAGTGCACATATAAGTGGTTAGAACAAGGCTTCCAGGTAGGGATCTAAAAATAGCAGCCATGCTTAAAACACAGAAATAATGGAAGTTTGCACTGGGTGTTTCGCAGAATCCATTAGCAAGAGAGTTTCTTGAAATTTTTAAAGCCAATAACTCGCATGTTAGGTCACCACCACCAGTGTTTGAGTGAATGAAGTCAACAGCAAAAGCAGTTCAATATTTATGTGAGCCTAATTGAGTGCAATGCTTTACTTAATTTACACCAATTACCTCACTTATAAGTACCCAAATCCCTGCTGTAATGGAACAACCTTGGAACAGCACCACAGGAAGAGTATATGCTCAGCAGTCTTTGTCTGAATCCTTCCTGAATGAATGAGAACAGATCTGCCTTGTGAGAGTTCGGTGTTAAGCAGGAGGTCATACTGACTCACGGTCTGCTGCGACTGATGTGAAACACCATGGACAACCAGAAACATCTGGCCATAAAGGCAAGCAACATAAACAAATAAAAACAAAACCCAGTCAGAGCCGACTTCCCTGCAAAAACCTTTAAATGCCCTATGATGAGTGTCCCAGTTTGCCCAGGTTACTTTGAAGGAGAAGCCTCAGTGCAGTGAACTAGACTGTGAAGTTCAATTGCTACATGTAAAAAACAGTATAGTAAGAAAGCAAAATTGTGCTGGATTCCTTGAAAGGAATTTTAGGGCACAAAAGCATTCAGAGTCATCCGAGTCATTGCCAATTTAACCTCTCCCTTTTCTCCTGAGGCAGTCAAGGAAGCTGCAAATTTTGGAGTGAGAGAGAGAAAATGTTTGAACATCGGGGTAAATAAGGACATCGTTTGAGGGAGCAGATTTGCATACTAAACAAAAATGAGCAATATAATTGTGGTCATATTCTCGGGGTAGCGAGGGACATACGTGCTGCTGGAAACCCTTTTAAAAGTAGGCTGTCAGGTAAATGCTGAAGAAGACATATGGGAACAATGAAGAGGAATAATAGTATCAAGATATCCCTTTCACTAACAATGATTACAGCTTAGCCGGCCAGCTTTGTGCAGAAATAAACACGTGCACCACAGAGTGTGGTCTGGATTATCTACTTGCTTACAATGCAAAATTCAAACCTTAAACACATATCACATAACTTCTGCTTTTGTGCAGTCGGCACTAAGTTGTAAATGAATGATCTCTCAGCCTCTATTGTCCCGTCTTAATACAGCTTTTTAATAACTAGCTCATGCAGTCATGTACCTCTAATGTTTGTGTGCTATGAGTTCGTGGACGGCTAACAGTTCAAAAGCTGCACAAGGATTTACTGCAGCGGAACCATTAGTCAGTCGATTTGACGCCCACATGAATTTCTGGATTTGTGCTGTTAACATGCATAGCTGACTCATCCACCCCAGAGCCTGCCTGTCTAAATAAGTAATGTATGAAACATCAGAAAATGCAAAAAGTCAAGTTAGGGAGGCCCAGAAGAGGATATTAAGGGGATGACACTGACTGCATACAGTCTTTGTGGAGTCAAAGCTGTGGGTGTTGAGCGGGTTTTCTTCATTATTCTCATGTTTTTTACAAAAAAAACAAAAAAAAAAAGATAAATCCAGTAAGTGGCCATGAAAAGCTTGTGACTTCACAGTGGATGCCAGCTGCAGTCAGGCTAGTTCAGCTGTTGCAGCAGAAGGGATTTCAATGTGGCAAACAAAAAAGAATCCACTTACAAAACTCTCACAGCAAAATCCATCTGTCTATTTTCTTCTGCTTATCCAGTTCAGAGTTGTGGGGGGGCCGAGGCTTATCCCAGCTGTCATGGGGCAAGAGGAGGGGTACACCCTGGACAGGCTTCCAATCTCTCACATGACTAACACATAAAGACAGACAACTATTCACACCTTCAGTAGATTTAGAATCACCAATTAACCAAACACCATGTGTGTTGTTAAGATTGTGGGAGAAAGCCAGAGTACCAGGAAAGAACCCCCAGACATGTGGAGCACAGACATGGGGAGAACATGGAAACTAAACCCCAAAAGACCCCAGACTATACTTCAGCCCAGGACCTTCTTGCTGTGAGGAAACAGTGCTAAACACCGCCCTAACAAAATCTAATTCTGACACACTCGGTACTTAGAAAACTATCTTTCTAATCCAAAGAGGTAAATATATAACCACGTTCCTATCATCATCTATAGTCACAAGCTGTGGGTAGTGACTGAAAAAGCAAGTCAGGGTAGAAGTGGAAAAAATTAGTTTCCTCGAAGGGTGTGCTCATCCTTTGAGATAGGGTAAGGAGCTTGTTGATTTGCAATTGAGGTCAGAGTACATGTAGTGCAAAGAAAGGGGTTAAAGTGTTGTGGTAATGCATTATATGCCTCCGTGTGTTAAGCAAATCCAACCAGGAGACGACTGCAGGGCAGATGCAATACCCTGAAGAGATTATGTTTTTTGACTGAGGAGTTAAGTAAGTGTAGGGACGCTTAGTTTACCATCTCCATAAAACAAAATGGAAAAAAAAAACCAGTCAGGGCCATTAATATCACAAAATACAAATATTACAAATAATTTGTAATGTACAGTAACTTTGTACCCAAAGACAGGACAATAAGTCAACGTAGAATCTAGTGTGCCAAGATAAAAGAAAAATGAAGTAGCGCTGCCCTGAAATCAAATTTGGCTTCTTGTAAATCATGCCAAAGGACAGGCAGAAAAGATGAATGAAGCTCTTGATGTATGACCACTGGAGAATAAAGGAAAGGGGAAGTCAAGCCCCTGTTGCTGCTCTTATGCTTCCTTGTACACTGCTCACAACATTCCCTCCTGACACCATGAGCATTAAGCAATGCAGAGGGATGGAGCCCACTGAAAGCTGAGGTCATATAACAGTGTCTGTGCCATAGGAATTCAAGAAACAGATGCAAGTGTGAAACAATAGCGATCCCCTTCTGCAATAAGTAATTCAAGATATTGCACATGAAAACAGATGTAATATTTATCTTCTTCAATCTCAGAAAACACTGCACGCTGACACTGTGACAGTTTTCTTTGTATCATATCCTTTTCAGTCTGTATACACCTGGATGCTGAAATGCTTGAAAACAAGCTGTGGTACCCTGACAACTTGCTATCACACAGAAATCATTTTGAGGATTACTGTAATTCTTATTATTATTAGTGATTTTTTTTAAAAATAAATAAAATGACCAACTTTAACGTCCGCTGTTACTTCGCATGGCTTCCTGGGACATTATTGTAACAAAACTAATTTCTCAACATAAATGTTAAAAAGAAAAGTAATTAAGTTCCCCTCCACACTGTAAAAAACCCCAAAACAAAACAAAACAAAACAAAACAAAAAGACAAGGTCAAACAATTTAAATCAGATTTGTTCTTTGAGGCTAAACTGTAGCATCACGGTCCCTCTGGTGCTCTCTGTTTGTAAAGTGGCCTTGAAGTTGTTGGCGTGTGGTGACAAGCTTTCTGGGTGACAGCAAGCAGAGCTGGTGGTGAGATATCTTTCATGTTTCATTGAAGAGATCACAAACGGTGCTGTGGAGCGGTGGGGGTGGGGGGGCAGGGCTGCGAGGAGGCGCTGGTCGTTCCCACAGTCGGCTATCTCAAAGGCTGCACATACCAGCCCGGTGCAGGGGGGGGGGACAGGGAGGCCTCTGTGCCACACATCAAAACAGCTGGAGTGACTGATAGGGTACTACTTCTGCAGGCATCTGCGGTATGCACTGTACACAAGCCGAGCTATTGTGTAAAGGCCCGCACTTTTGATAAGCAAACACAGATTTCAGATTTCAAAATCTAATCTGAAGTTTTCACTCTCATCTCAATACACTGCCATGGCCACTGCCCAATGAAGTACAGAATTTATCCCAATGTGCCAATTTAACCTCTGGCTCTTCTCCAGTGAGCAACATTTATTTAAAAACTTTTAAAAATATGCATGTTTATGTTTTTTTATCCATCACACAATGCATAAATGTCATGGAGGCATCAGATTGCTCCCGGATTTCTTTAGCAGCATCACAATAACCCCAAAAATCTTGACACAGAAAGTCACAAAGAACTATCTTTAGCTAGAAGAAGAACAAGGAGTCCTGCACCAAATGTTATGCCTATATCTCAATATCATCGAGCCAGTGTGGGATAACATTAAGTCGCAGAAAACTCTGAGATAGTCTAGCTCAGAATAAATTCTCTGCAAAGTACCTTGACAAACTGTGTACAAGTGTAAATGTGGAAATAGTGGGTAGTTATAATATTATACTGTGAAAGCATCCTCATCTTCAGAACATATAGTTAGGGGTTTTAACAATTCCACCTGACAAAAGCAAAAGGGCAAAATATACAAAATATGTATAAGGCTTCATATCAGCAGGCAAAGGATGCTACCCTGCATGACTGGGAACACTGTGCTCTTGCTTTTAGTAGCTGTAGAGATCAAATTAGTCCACACACATACCCACATACATACAGCCAATGTAGGATGCAGGACAGAATGTACCACTCTGAGCTGACAGGTTGTGTAACCATGGCTTCAAAAGCATGACCAGCGATAGTGATGACCCCCCGACTGCTGCCTGTGGCACTGCAGTTTGTCATTAACGGTCCTGCCACGGTCACTGGTGATAGGCTAACGATTGTGCCCCGAGGTTGGTTGGGGCCGATTGACTGGGTTACTGCCAGATTGTGCTCCAAGTAGGCTAGTAAACACATCACAATACTGATGGTGGTGACTGAAATACTGCCATTTCAAGATAATTCTTTAAAAAGAGGATGAAGAAAAAAACAGATATTTGGATGTTCAAATGTCTTTGGCACTGCTGTCACATCACTGCAATATCTTCAAGCCTTCATGTCCTTCAAGATCTCTTTAAGATGACATCTAATTCCCAGCTT
Organism: Tylochromis polylepis; assembly: GCA_015107715.1. NCBI lineage: Eukaryota > Metazoa > Chordata > Actinopteri > Cichliformes > Cichlidae > Tylochromis > Tylochromis polylepis. The sequence continues at coordinate 11,714 of VVHJ01026496.1, forward strand.
AATGCCAAAGAGAATGACTGCTGCTCAGTCCCGAGTCTGACAGGTTCAAATCAATATCTACCTTTTGTACGGGATGATGAAGGGACATGCCTGCAAGAAGTGACTTCATTCATTTTAATTATATACTTGCACTTCCCAGATATTGTCTGTCACTCAAACTATGTCTGGTGCTGCGACAAGATGATGAACTTTCTTTTGAATGAGCTCAGACAAAACACACTAAACTGTTTGTATTTATAATGTTCCCATCAAATTTCTGTGTGAATAGAGGATCACTGTCAAATGTTATCCCACCTCTGTATCTTATAATACTTTCTCTCAAGTTCTGTAAACATACATATCAAAATGTAAGTAGGAGAGAGAGTGGGGCTAAGAAAAACAACACAAAAAAGTTACTATGTCAGTGCTGAAAAGGCAGAGAAATCATCCACATCCAGATCCTTCAGCCTAATTTGTTAACATAAGGCAAAGGAACTGTCATATTGATTATGCTGTCAGGTTTGGTCATCAGGGAAATTAGATTTATGTGAAGTAGCAGCTCCCAAAAGCGCAGCAGTAAAGAGAACTTGGCAGTTCTTTAAGATGAGTTTCAGTGTGCAGTGATCCGCATATTAACACTGCACTCTGCCCTCGGATGGAAAGGTGATCATTTGAGGTACCAATGTATGTAGCACTGATGTGAGTTAACAACAAACAAATGATCAGCTAATTATCAATAACATAATAGTCTAATAATAGTCTCGCAAGCAGCAGAAAGAGATCCAAACTCTGTAGTTTTTCACTTGTGATTACAGAATCTCACTTTCTGTTAACAACACAAAGTAAAATGCACTTAAAGTGGAATTAATAATAAAAACTGAAAAAGTGTCCTTTGTTCATATCAGTGACAATTCAATTCAATTTGATTCATATAGCACTGAATCACAACAACAGTCGCCTCAAGGTGCTTTATTTGGTAAGATAAAGACATTACAATAATACAGAGGAAAACCCCAACAATCACACAACCCCTGCCGAGCAACCACTTGGTCACAGTGTGAAGGTAAAACTTCCATTTAACAGGAAGAAACCTCTGGTAGAACCAAGCTCAGGGAGGGGCAGCCACGTGCTGCGACCGGTTGAAAGTGCAGGACAAAAGACACACTGTGGAAGATTAATAATAAGTAATGATTAAATGCAGAGTGATGTATAAACAGAGGTGAAAAGAGATAAGTGAAGAAGAAATATTCAGTGCATCATGGGAAGCCACCAGCAGCCTAGATCTATTGCAGCGTAATTAAGGGAGGGTTCAGGGTCATCTGATCCAGCCCTAAGTTTTATCAAAAAGGAAAATGCTACCCTAATGGTAAACTCTTTCTAGTCCTTGTTTAATTTGTAGATTGAAGGACATATCCTGGTCAAAAATGACTCCAAGATTCCTCATAGTGTTACTGGAGGCTAAGGTAATGCCATCCAGTGTAAACATCCGATCAGACACCATGTTTCTAAGACTTTTAGGGCTGAGTACAATAACCCCAGTTTTATCCTAATTTAGAGGCAAGAAATTAGAGGTCATCTAGGTCTTTATGTCTTTAAGACCATTCTGCAGTTTAACTAATTGGTGTGTTACATGACCTGGATAAAGTTGGGCATCATCGGCATAGCAATGAAAATGTATGCTATGCCTTCTAATAAAAGTGCGTAATGGAAGCGTGTAGATTAAAATAGAATTGGCCCTATCACAGACCCTGTGGAACTTCATAATTAACCTTAGTGTGTGAAGAAGACAAATATCAGGCCTTTATTTATTTATATTTTCCCCTGTTCCCGGTACACAAATTTTTATTTATTTATTTACTTTTTAAAAAGACTAATTTCCACAACACAAATCAATCATTACAGCATGAACTTTTCACTGAACAATTTGAGATTTCACGTACTCCAGGATTTTCACATTATGTTGGAGATACTGGAGCTATCCTATGATTATGTGTAGGCTTTTTAAATGTACAAGAAAAGCAGGTATGTATATTGTACTAAATTTACATTGTTGGAGCAGACTGTTTGAGCCCCCACAATTTTTATTTTATCTGATCTTTATATCTTGACGATGCTTTACATTTTAGAATGCTAAAAAGGGGGTTTGAATGTTCTAGTGAAAGCAGACAGACCACAATGTAACAGAGGTCAGTCATTTTTGTTCTTCTGCTCAGACAGGGCCACAGCTATCTTATCACTTAGGTTCTGAGGTTGTGTTTTAACAGACTGAACAATGTTATTAATTATGACAAAAAGTCCATTTAATAGAAATCCCGATGAGGCTGGGTTATCCTTTTATTAATCTGAAATTAATTTATAAGAACATTCATTATCTGCATGGAAATCATCCTAACTATTTGTGACGTCACAGCCTCTGTGGACCAGCTGCCACTCTAAGCCAGTGGCTTGTTAAAAGACAACCCATCCATTTTTCTGACTGCTTATCCAGTTGAGGGTTGCAGGGGGGCTGGAGCCTATAACCGCTGTCATATGCCGCAAGGTGGAGTACACCTTGGACAGGTCACCGGTCTATCGTAGAGCCAACACAGAGATACAAATGACCATTCAAAATCACATTCAAACTATCTGGCCAATTTTGAGCATGTCTTCAGACTGCAGAGGAAGCTCTAGTACCCAGAGAGAACCCACACAAGCCAAGGTGGAACATGCAGACTCTGCACAGACCCTAGCCCCTGGATTTGAACGAATGAATTGTAGTGGTTTGCACTAAAAAGATCTTCTTCTGTTGACTGGTCCCCTTTGGGTTCGCCACAGCAGATCAAGTTATGTTATCCCTAGCATTCACTTCTGTGACACCAAACCTTTGTGTGTCCTCCTTCACTTGGTGATCCACATGTTTGATTTGGCAAAGAATTTACATGGGATGCCTTTACCAATGCCTTTCCTGATGCAACCCTCCCCATTTATCCAGCGTTAGGACCTGCAATAGATGAACAGTGGCTACATGTGTGGATGCCTCCTTTTTTTTTGTAATCTGAAAAATGTTCTTTGGAATATACAAAAAACTGAAGGGTGTACTTTCTTCAGTATGGTGGACATTTAAAGTAATAGCACAAACTGATTGGGGTTTTTTTAAATTACATTTCCAACTCAACAGGTAACACACCAGGACCAGACCAGACTGGTGTGTGTGTTTTTGTTCTTAGGAAAGCATTTTTGGAATATGAAATATTACCAGCAGGATTAGCTACATGCCAAACTACAGACATAACATTTTTTTTATGATATTTTAACAGTGTTAATATGTCTATTGCTAGCTTTGCAGCAGTACCTCCATGTCCCCAGTGTGTATGCCTGTATTTTCTCATGGCATAACTGGGCCATTAGAGTCACCCTGATGCACCACATATATTTGCTATTCATAACAGGAAGAATATGCCCCGATTGACCGTGCATATTTCTGTGACAATTGTTTTCACAACGATTGTTCCAGTCTATTTTGGAATTCTCAGGTTTTCCTTTGAGTCTAATCCACCCCAATAAGGACAAAGAAGGAAGAGATTTTCATTCAGCAATTTTTAAACATTCCAGGGCCCACCTCCAGACTGTCTCCTCATGAAGAAGAATGGGAAATAGCCGTGAAGCTGAATTTCGAACATATTGTGTCCAAACATGACCAAGGCTTGTTTGATTGCTTTTGATCGTAAGTCTTAGTGACTTCATTCTGACACGGTGATTCCAGACATTAAACTTTCATGATTTAGCCGGAGGACACAACATATTGTGATGTTGACAATGATGCCTGCGCTGTGGACGAGATCTGCAGGTTTTTGAAGAGATTAGTGAAAATGGCGGGATAAGAACAAGATATCTAACATCTTTAATTAAAACCAAATGTAGGAAAATTATAAATTAAACACACTGTTCATTTATATTTGAAATCCCCCACCCGTGGGCTGATCATAGTGAAATGTATTTTTTTTTATCAACCACATTGCTTAGTTGGTTTTTGCTTTTCCCGTTATGTGATTTTAACATTTTGCAAAATAAATTTTAATTGCTGTGTGTGTGTATGTGTGTGTGTGTTTTGTGTAACACTTACAGACTACTCATTTACTTGGAATGCACATAAATTCTCGACTTTTACTGTAGAGGCACAGCTGGCTAAATGATTAATGTGACAACAAAAGCACAGAGCTGAGACAATATGAAGCTGAGTGTGTCAAGAACCAGGCCTCAAAGGAATCAGAACCAGCTTGTAAATTCCTGGAGGAAAACTATTATGAATCTGTGGCAACAAGCTTGATGTGCAGTGCAGAAATGGAGCATGCAGAAAAAAATGTCTGTCACTGATTTCCTGTTTCCTGCTTTTTATATACCAGGTTAATGATAAATGTCATTTCCAGGTTACTGCTTTATTTACTGACAATGCTAAGGTGCATGTTAGACTTGAAAACCTGCATGTTTGAAGGCACTGCCAGACTAATATAGTAATGGCTCAATTACACTAGAGTAAGAACAGGATGGCAACCTACTTGTGACTCGGAAAAGTTAGTGGTTGCCTGGTCATTACATTTTATTTTTTTTGCATTCAGTGACTGATTTCAGTTAGTTGCAGGGAAAGCTGGTTGCCAAGAGGGTACGCATGCAGCATCCACAGCCTCTGGGTGACCACTTTCAATCACAAGGCGATTTCACAAGTCACCAAAAAATTGAGTCTGACTGCAATCACGCTCACAAAGTTTGGGGAAGGTGCAAATAACTGACATTTATTTATAAACGCAGACATATTGCCAACAGAATGCAGTCAATCTGAGTCAGTTTGCACTGTATTATCATAAATACACTGCTCAAAAAAATAAAGGGAGCACTTAAACAACACAATGTAACTCCAAGTCAGTCACACTTCTGTGACATCAAACTGTCCTCTTAGGAAGCAACACTGATTGACAATCAATTTCACATGCTGTTGTACAAATGGAATAGACAACAGGTGGAAATTATAGGCAATTAGCAAGACATCCCCAATAAAGGAGTGGTTCTGCAGGTGGTGACCACAGACCACTTCTCAGTACCTATGCTTTCTGGCTGATGGTTTGGTCACTTTTGAATGCTGGTGGTGATTTCACTCTAGTGGTAGCATGAGACGGAGTCTACAACCCACACAAGTGGCTCGGGTAGTGCAGCTCATCCAGGATGGCACATCAATGCGAGCTGTGGCAAGAAGGTTTGCTGTGTCTGTCAGCGTAGTGTCCAGAGCATGGAGGCGCTACCAGGAGACAGGTCAGTACATCAGGAGACGTGGAGGAGGCCGTAGGAGGGCAACAACCCAGCAGCAGGACCGCTACCTCCGCCTTTGTGCAAGGAGGAACAGGAGGAGCACTGCCAGAGCCCTGCAAAATGACCTCCAGCAGGCCACAAATGTGCATGTGTCTGCTCAAACGGTCAGAAACAGACTCCATGAGG
>VVHJ01026499.1:0-12990 GCA_015107715.1 Tylochromis polylepis
TTGGTCTTTCACATGGAATTCCAATAAAATTGATTCATGTTTGTGGCTGTAATGTGACAAAATGTGGAAAAGTTCAAGGGGGCCCAATACTTTTGCAAGCCACTGTATATTCACTGGGTGAAATGTTCCTGCCATAACTCTGTAGCTTAGTTTGACTTCATCCCATAAACAGTCCTGCTTATGGAAGAAGAATATATGTATTAATCCAGGTGTGACACTAGTTCCTAATAAATGCCAGTAGATTTCTGTGTCAGCCTGTGTAGGAAAATGTTGTTTTTACTCTTTTTATTCAATTCAGTTCGATTCAATCCAATCCAGTCTCACTGATACATCACCAGCAACAAGCACTACAACAGTCACCTCAAAGTACTTTATACTGTAAGGTAAAGATCCTGCAATAATAGAGAGAAAGCCCCAACAATCAAGTGAATGTGGATTGTGGACCCAAGTGCAGATACAAGTGGAGGCGGAGCTTGACTTTGCCTGTGAACAAAATAAGCCTTTATTGTAGTAGAATAAGGTGGCAAAACAAGGTAACAAGAACTGTAACAGAACTAAACTGCAAGAACTGAGAAATAGAAACACAATGATAATCTCTGGCTGTGACAGGAAAACTATGAAACAGAGGGTTGTGGCACAAAACGACACGACGTTGAACGCAGGAAGACAGAGAACTTAAATACATACAAGAGGTGATTAGGGGAAGTGGAGACACATGAGGAAACGGCTGACAAGAACGAACATAACAACACCACAGGGGAAGTGTAAACTAAGCACATAGAACACGGAAACAAGACTTTCAAAATGACACAGGAAACATAATGAAACGCAGACATAACATGAACTTGACAACATAGAGTACACAGATGTGAACCACATGAAGGGCACGGGAGGCTAGACACAGGGAGGAAGACTCAGGGGGATCTAATAACAAACTAAGAGGGCAACCTAGGTCTAGTGAAAATGAACTTAGGAACCTAAGGAACTAAAACATTAACCCTAAACATTAAAATAAATAACAATGCTCAGAACAGCTGGGTCGCAGACCCAGGACCGTGACACCTTGTGAACAAGCACTTGGTGACAGTTCGAAAGGAAAAACTCCCTTTTAACAGGAAGCAGCCTCTGGCAAAACCAAGCACCAGGGGATGTTGGCAGCAGCAATCTGCCACAACTGACTGGGGGTGAGATGGTGAGGAAAAAAATTATCATGTAAATATTGGGTATAAAGTCTATATGTTATAGTTAGATGCAGATATATTTGTTCACTGAATTAAATTTTTTTATTGGACATAACAAAACAAAACAAAAACCCAAACTGATGCATTTCCATTTAATTTAACCAAAAAAGAAGGTTATGCCATATACTACGAACAAAAACAAACACAGGTAAAATCTTTTTCAGTGTAATTGAAAAGTCACAAGCGAGTTATTTTAACTGTTTTAAGCTTTCTGTTTCAGAGTTATGAAATAAATAAGAAGTACAAGAGGTATAAAAGCATGTCTCCCGTAATAAGTTTAAGCTTGATTAGTTTAAATCGTTCTCAAAATGTACAACTATTTACATTTTTACCTTTAATTTGTCAGGTGGAAGTACGAAGCCATGGATAAAAGCTTGTAGATGGCAGTTTTATAGCAGTAGTAGTATTATCAATTTCTCTTGGCTGAATTTAATTCACTAACGCCACATTAAAGTCCTGCTTAAATGCGGATAATTGTTTACATTTTGCAGATATGGTGTCGCCTTGTGACCGCCTCCTTCAACTATTTCCACTCCACCAACTTCTTTTGGATGTTTGGAGAGGGCTGCTACCTCCACACCGCCATCGTCCTCACCTACTCCACTGACAAGCTCCGCAAGTGGATGTTCATCTGCATCGGCTGGTGTAAGCAGCCTAAGTGCTTTTATCTTGAATTAACCTGCATAAAAACACACTTCTACAGTTATTAGTTAATATTTAAGAAGGACATTTTGGGAAAATGGGAAGCATTTACCAAAATTCTCTTTCAGAGCTTCTGATGAGATTAGTTCAGTGTTGCCAGATCAGTTCAGTAGATTTTTGGGCCACAGAGAGTCTTTTTCTCTTGGCTCAAATAACCACCTAATAACAAATCTTAGAGCTTTTTAACAAATCGTATCTACTTACCAAACTAAGCGTAATCATCACTGACTAAAAACAAGTTAAAATAAATCAGGACAGTGCAGCAGCTTGTAAATGATTTAAAAGGTAATAATAGTGTAAAATTCAGTTTTAAAGGGCTGTAGTGCAGGCTCAGTTTCATACTACTTCTGTTGTCTGACACACACAAAAAAACATATGAAACCAGCTTTTTTATGAGTTCAGGCATATTAAAATATGTATAAACAGACAAAGCACGGGAAAAATCAAACAAATATCTGACACCAGCTGATGCACGACAGGATGCAAATATGATGAAACTCTGAAAAAGCTAATAAATTCACGCACCATCAAGTGGCATTTTATCTGCAGTACGTCAGTACTGGAGTGAAGCCACTCTCATGCTTACTTTGAGAAAGATGCAGGGGATTTTTGCTTAGCATAAAGTGTTTTTCAAAAAGCCAACCTATTGGTTTAATAACAGCAGTTTTGATGAATCTCATTAAGTGGAACATCAAACACTTCTTAATGGAGTGATAGGAAGGCTTAATACAAATGTAACTAACAAAACTGTAGCAGTTCAAACTAAAAAAAGCAAATGACTGAACAGAAACCCAACATCATGGTTTGACCCAGATTTATCAGCCTATATAAGCTCTAAAGGTTCATCTAGCTTATTCTTCGACTGTCAGGGCTAACACACAGAAAGAGACAACCATTCACTTAGAATCACCAATTAACATATCCCCACTAACTGCATGTCTGTGTACTGTGGGAGGGTGGTGGAGTACCCGGAGACAACATCCAAACTCTACACACAAAAGCGTCGGCCAAATAGTGGATTCAAACCCAGGACCTTGTTGCTGTGAGGTATCGGTGCTAACCACTGCTCCACCATGCTGGCTAGCAGTAAAGTAGTTTTTCTAGTGTTAAACTAACCTCTTCCGGTTCTAATTTAAAACTTAAAGTCAAGAAAGTAGGTTTAATTTTCCCACTAAACTCTCAGAAAGAATTCCCAAAATGTCAAGCTAATGACACTAAATGCTTTGGGTTTGATTCACTTTGAACAATGGGAGTCTGTAGGCCCAGTCATGCAGGCCTACAAATACTGAAACTCCCTGCCAACTGGCAGTCACATGGAAAAAAGCTGTAGTTGCCGGGGGGTCACTGACCAGTCTGTAGGCCTGTGTGACTTAAGAAGATTATCAAAGAGATATCTCAGAGTCCAGCTATAAATTTCAGAGCTCCTGTGAGTTTAATCTCAAAAGAAATACCTGAACATCAGATGCTATTTTATCAAACAGCAGGAGGCAGTTGACTTGATGGAGATCCCATCATTGTGCGGCAGCTGGAAAATGCCTCGGTGTGGAGTTCACTGACAGCCCGTTTCACACTGTCAAACTAAACTTTGAGTTGTTGAGATTAGGTGTATTGTCTAGCTGGATTACATTTCCCCTCTGGGGATGATGTGAAGGAGAGACCGCAGCACATTTCATAAAAATAAATAAGGTCAGATTTTCTGTGCTTCGCTATATGTTGGATCACTGGCTTCAGGAACACATTATTACTTTCCACAAGTCAGGAGGTGGACAAGAGGAGAAAACAGCAAGAAAAATATAATTTATCAAGTAATCTGCGGCTGTGAGGGAAGAATTTCCTGCTGATGACGGTAAATTTCCCGCAGTGTGGAAATATTCCAGAGATTTGGCTTAAATGTGTGACTCGTTGGCTCGTAGGGCCTTGATGCTCCTGTTAGTATCATTTAAAAGTGAGTGATGGCTGTTTTTTTCTGCTTTATTAAGCTTCTATAAGTCGGTAAATCACAAGATCACTCCGCATTATTGTCAGCCAGAGTCCAGCTTTTTCTTCATTCACAAGGAAACATTCAGATGGTGACAAGTCTTGGCTTGCATCTGTGGATCACGGCACACAGGCAACAATTGCTCCTGACAGAGCTTGGCAGTCACTGGTGCTGTGCTTAAAAAAAAGAAAAAAAAGAAAAGGATTTCATATTCCAGCATGAAATCCCTGGAGTGATATTTTGTGATTTGAATAGCAGACAAAGATGAAAGAACCACCTGTCATTTTGTGGTTTTTTGCCTTGCAGGTATACCATTCCCGATAATCGTGGCGTGGGCCATCGGGAAGCTCTACTACGACAATGAGAAGTAAGCCTCTTTTCAAGATATTCAACAAGGAACTTTTTATTCTGTCCGGGTAATAAAAGGACAAGGGCAAAGCGTTACATTAGGGAGATGAATGTCTATTAATAATCAGCCGTAATCACATTTGCATTGTAAAATATTCTTAATTACACACTAGCCCTGCCAGCATTTCATTGGAAGTGCTTGCTCTCTTTTCACACCTATTAGCGAGGTGAAAATTGATTCAGCAATTTAGAAACGGACGCTGAATAATTAGAAAAGTCGGTTGATAAGCTAGATTTCTCGAATTGTCACTAAATGCAATTAAAAGGCCAAAACCAGATTCTCAAAAAGTCTTAAATCTGACTCCCCTGTGTTTCTGAGCTCTGCTGTGGTCCAGAAACTATTAAAAACTGTGAGTGACATATTCCTTCATTACCACGAGCATACGCTGTAGTTTATTTTGATTCAGTCCCCCCACACAAACCATCCTGCTGCCAGAAAAATAAAAATTGCTAGAGTAGTGAATGCATCAGAATCAGCTTTAATGGCCAAGTCTGATGACACATTCAAGAAATTTGGTTCCAGCTCCCATCAGCAGCAGAGAAAGTGTCTGCAGAGGGAAACATACACACAAAGATAAGTAAAAAGTATATGCAGCTGCATTAATGAGATTTTTCTGACAGTGAGTTGCCTATCAAAACATTAAGACTGCACAGACAGAAATGCTCATTTAAACTGAATTAAGTTTTATCCCACTGACCAGTGCAAGACTGTGGGTATGAGTGAACAGTCAAATATTCACACTATTTCTCTGTTTTACAGAAAGCAGCGTTTCTCTCAGAAGTGATATTTGGTTTCCAAGGACCTCGTTAGCTTGCTTGGCACCATATTAGTGTTACTTAACACTTCCCAGTAAATGATGCTGTTAGGCTGAAGGCTGTTGACATCCACAGTCTAGCTGATGTCTTGAAACTGAATGTTAAGAATGAACACAGACTTCAGAGGCACTCTTGATGAAACGAAAGACAAGCTGTTTATTTGGGTGTTAAAAAGTCAAATTTAAATCCAAAACAGAAGCAAAATAAAGTCCAAGATAAAGTCCAAGTAATAACATCCAGGCAGCACAGGGATGTAGACAGACGTAAAAACAGTATAATGCAACAAGATGGGTATATATACACACAGAGGAACACACTGTGCACTAATGAGGAGTAGAAACAGCTGGGGACTAAGAAACAGGTGAAATTAATCAATGATAATGAAATGACAGAAGTCAAGAGACTACTAAAATAAAGCAGGAACAGTAAGTAAGTAAGTAACAAAAAACTACAAGATTGCCTTAACCAGAAAACTAATGTAAAAAACACGAACTGAAACTAAAAACTAAAGGCTAAAGAGACTGGACGTGGTTACAGTTCACTCTAACCGTAACCATGTTTTTCAGGGTTACAGAGCTTGTTCACTTCTTACTGGGTTACAACATCGTGCCGTATAACTACTCACTACTCAGAGAAGATGCTACAAAGCATTTTGCATAGAGACATTTTAAACCTTTTGAATTTCTCTGACAAGCATGTATAGAAAACTTATGGCTATAAAAGAATGTTTGAATCAGAGAACTGGATATCTGTGACCTTTTAGGACTTACAAGTAGGTCTAATTCACTTGTTGAACGCCTCAGGAGCTACCAACCTCCTGATCTGCCAATCAGCAGGTTAGTGGTTCAATCTAGTCTGCAAGTATCCTTGCAGAGGACCCAGAATTGGCCTTGATGCATTCATCGGAATGTGACTATTAGATAGAAAGCACTTAGATGTGGAAAAGACAAGCTTAGGTGAATGAGACATGTTGTATAAAGCACTTTGAATACTCAGAAGGTGCAGTACAATATAAGAACCAACCCATTTACCACAAGAATTACAGCTATAAGATGAAGACTAAAGTTATGGAAGTCACCATTGTAATTCAAGTCTAACTCTAAGCCTTTAAAAGTCATTTTGCAAGCTTTTCTTTCCTTCCTTCAGTTTGTAACTTATTGACTTATAGTTGATAAATGCCATCGTGTGAGCACTTAGACCACTTTGCAGTTGTTAGGTTGAGGCTAACCTGGACAGTTTGAAGATATCCTCAGTATATCAACATGCGTCATATAGTTGCTCAGTTGAGCAACAAAACACAGGATCCAAGTAAGCAAAGCACAAGGAAAGCAACAACCAAAAAAAATTACAACAAAAAGACCCAGGCTACAAAGACCTGACAGCTGAACGAGGGAACACAAACCTCACAGATACACAAGGCAGTGATCAGCCAAACAAACCCAGACAACACAGCAGCAAAGCAAAATATGACACGTGAACGAATGAAGCTGCTCCATGAAAAGAAAACAACAAATCAACAACAAATCAACAACAAATCAAATGAAGGGCAATGATATACACAGATACAAAACCGCGAAGGCAGAACGAGGAGAAAGGAAACAAATGCAAAGAGACGGCTGCAGAGGGATGGAGAGCAAACACACGAAATTCAAAAGAAATACAGCAAGACGCTAAGTTAATCCATTCCACTACAAAACTGATTGAAATCCTCCAGAAAAAGATTACCATTGATTTAACTCTGAGGCTTAAATCTTTGCCAATGATGAAACACAACCCCTAACCTTACATCAGATAGAGACATAGGATTTTTCGGGGTAGGGCTATGGTAGGAGATACAGTTTTTTTTTATTTGTGTGTCATATTGTGTTTTTCCTTTCTTGAATGCCACAAATCTGGAGAACTTTTATTTAAAACTCATTATCAGTGAGAAATCAGACATCAGAGGGTTAAGTCATTCTGTGGTTCTTTCATTCTTAAGGGGTCAGTTTGTGCTCAAGGGGCATTTTTCATAATTCATCAATGAACACAGAGTTACTGGAGCCCCTGTTTACACACGAATATCAGTATATTAAGAGTAGAGATTCTACTAACAAGGGTGTGGCACAGGTAATGGAAGAGTGCTGGTTGTATTATTACACAGATAAAAATAGTCCCCAATAAATGCTCGGTTTAATCCTGTTTGAGTACGATTTGATGAAAACCGCAGGGGCCAGCTGCCACCAGCTGCCTTATTCCTTCTCGTTTCATTTCGAGAAAATTACATAACAACATCCTTTCTTCTGTTGTCATGAGGCTGGCAGATGTTTTAATTTATATTAAGGCAAAAGTCCTTAAATGTTACGTGTTTTAAAGGGTTAAAGTCCTGAGAGTATTTCCCACCTCTGGCTAAAATAATCTGGCTATAACTCATGGGTGAATCACTGACTGGAAAACACATGTTTAAACCCCTTAGGCACACATTGGGAAATTAATGCCAACACATACCGAAGGGGAGGAGATGAGTGACAATATAAATGGACCTGCCCGTTAGAACAAACCATGACTGATTGCTTTTGCTGACATTTCAGGTGCTGGTTTGGGAAGCGAGCTGGCGTGTACACCGACTACATCTATCAAGGTCCCATGATTCTGGTTTTAGTGGTAAGAGTCTTTTTTTTGCACCTCAGTAGCAGCATGTGCTTCAGAACCTGTTTAACATAATTTGCAGGTACAATTAGTCCTCATTATGTCTTTAAAATGCCCGACAGGCGTGAAAAGTTGGAAAGTTTAACACATATTTCACTGATAAATGAGCCAGCCCAATGCTAGTTCTATCAAGATTAACGTTTAAATCTCTGCTACTTGACAACCTCTGGGACTCATTTTGGACTTCGGGCATAAAAACATGAATAAAGTCCAAATATATGTTCAGTCTTGAAGGAATTATCTCTTACACTAGGCCATTTCCACCCCCTGGGGTGGGTGCCTTTCATCACGAATCAGCTATTGTAAATCTGTCTTGTCACTTGAACTGAAAATAGCTCTCATCTGTATCCAGTTTGCCGTCAAATCACAGCTAAGATTAATCTTCATTCTAAACTGTATGTCAGCTCCAAGAAAGACTTCTCCTTCAGCATTCAGATATGTGTTTTTGTGACTCGCTCTCGCCCTGCCAGCAGTCCCTTGTGATTCTGAGCCCTTCAGTGGGGCTCGTATGAAAGGTCCTCTAGATTTTACAGAATAGCTAGGGACTTGTGTGAGCTTTGCTCAGCTCTCATCTAGACTAACCCTCTCCTGCCCAAAATACTGTCCTCAGTCCACTGGTGCAATGTAAATAAGCAGTATCAATCCAGTGCTGTGCTTAAATGTAAGAATCAGAGGAGTATGCTTTTTCTATTTTGTCTATTTTCTTTAAGTAACTTGTTGTTACTTGTTGTTGGAGGCTTGAGCAGAGCTCGTGATTTCTAGGAGAGGATCAGTGTACCCTTTGCACTTAATGTATGCCCCGAATGTTCAAACACACCAATTCCAATCCTGAACCAAGCCAACTTTCTTCTGATTGGCTGCCCCTCTGAAGCAAAAGATTCGAACAACACTTTGTTGGGACTGGCAAACATGAGCCTGAACTATGCTGGACTTCATGATCTTTGGTAGCATAATAGAGCTTTGCAATAAGCGTTTAGTAGACTAAACATTTAGTGTTTAAAAAAACAACAGTTCACTTAAATATTTGCACCACTGATTGAAGAAAAAGTTAGCAAATCTTATGAACAAATGCAAATATCTGAAGCATTATGTCATTTTGCATTCCTTGTAGGATTTTGCAAACCGGACTGAGATGGTTTGGGTCGTGTTTTGCCCATTTTTGGTTTCGAATATTCTGAAACCTGAGCTGTTGGCTCACAGAAATGAGTTGTCCATTCTCAAACCTCTTCATTCGAAACTTAACATTTTGGCCCTGTTTGATATGACAGTCTACTTGAACAGGATATATATGAGATAATATTAGGAGAAGCAGAATAGGTCTTGTTTAACTGCAGGATCAGATTACTTCCTCCCCCTCTAGTATCCATGTCTTCACACAATGATCAAACAGTGTTACTGTTTGATCATTTCTTTTCTCACTTTTGACTTTTTTGTCCCTGCTGGCTCTCGACTGGTCGAGTGACCTCCCCACCCAACATCCAAAACAGCACACTCCCTTATCTTCTCTTCTTTGAAAAAAAAGGGAAAATCATCTCTTCAAGAGGCTCTTTACTGCATTCTCTCCTGCTTTACTCACCCCTGGAGCACATATCTGTCTCCTCTAATATCGCTCTGCTACTTTCCCCAAAATTTCCCTGGTCTTGCTTACAATGGCATGTTCTTGCAGGCTTTTATCTCTGTGCCTAGCACTCAATCCAACAGGGTCATCATGTGGTCACCAGGAAATTCGTGGCGTCTTCTCTGAGGGTGTTGCGTTGGGGAACTCTCCAGGCATCATCACCAGCAGCTCTTAATATCAGCAATAAAGTAATGTCCTGCCTTAATGAAGGAATCTGGGATGTTATTAAAAATTGCATGAGCTTAGTTAGACCAACAGAGTGCAGGGTCCCTGAGAGGCTGCCATACATCTGTTCAAGCCAAGGTCGGGTCAAACCAGCCCTGGAAAGTATTCCTATGTCTATTTTTACTTCCATGTGACATATTTCACACTTATTTCATGAGCTATTGATTTTGTCATTCGTCACACAGTGGAAAAATAATCTCAAGAAGCACTTCAGATACACAAAGAACATTTTTTAAGCAAGATTAAAGGAGAATGTAGGCATTATGTTAGATTTCTCTCTATGCCAGTAAAGCCTTCTGTTTAACTAAAGTCTTAAATAGCTTAGTGCCTTATCAACATAGAGCTCCTTATCATACAGAAGCTGTTAACGCTGACTGACGTGTACTTCAACACCATCAACATGCACACTCTGTTTATTTTGAGTCATCTCCATCCTGCTGCCATAAAGGGTGGAGGAGGAAATCATTTTACTTGTGAGTAAAAGCAGCAGAAATATCATCTAAACTAAAAGTATCATTAGCTAAAAGTGATTAAAATCGAAAAAATAACTGTCAGTGTGTTTTAACGTTTAGCATTTCAGAGCCGTGACCGATAAAGTTAGAGCTTAATTCTTATGTAGTTAGTAGGTAGTTCATCACATTATGTAGCTGTATCATGTGTTAATGATAAAAGTTCCTACATCAACAAGGCAACAAAGCTCCACCCTCCCACATGATCTTGAATTGGATAATGAGAAGAAAATGGATGGATGGATGGATGGATGGATGATGGATGGATGGATGGATGGATGGAAAAAAATCTTTTTAAACCTTGTTTTGGGGCAAAGTTGCCAAACTTCTGAAGCACTTTTTATTGGCTCTTATTGGTGATTCTTTACTTTCATGTCATAATCTGAGGGTTTTCTTGAGTTAAGCTTTGGATCCTTTAATATTTCTCTGTTTGAGTTTCTACAGGATTTCATTGTATTGCTTTTCTGGCCCTCTAATTTTCTGATTATTGTGAGGGTGAGGTTTGATTCATGTTCTGTTTTCATTGTCATTCTAGTAATTTTACACTTACATTCCTGTTTTATTATGTGAGCTTTCAGTGCTTAGTGCTGACTGTTTCACTGTTCTAGGGTAGTTTGTGCAGCTTTGTGTGCAGGCTTGGGTTGCTCAGTGCCACTCGTGGTTATAAATTCTAGTTTTTTTCATCCGTTTTGGACTTTTTTGCCATGAACTTCTCCTCAGCTATTAAAAGACGTGGGTTTTTATCTGTCTGTGAAGGTTCTCAGTCATCCAGGTCATGGTAGTCTAAGGAGCTTGGAAAGTTTCTTGAAGACGTTTCACCTGGGTTTTTATCAATTTTTTTTGTCACCTGCATTCTGCATTTGGGTGCAACACTCCACATCCTTACAACAACCCAGTGACCAGTAAAACTAAAGTTAGGGCCGTTTACCTATTCACTTTGATCAGGACTTCAAAATGGGTTTCTTTTAGAAGCACTTTGTCATCATCAGTGTTTGATATTAAGCTGAACAATATTTGGACTGATTATGAGATGTTTTCCAATTTGTGCAAGATCAGAAAAATGTGTTTTCTCACAAATTACACTTAAAGTTAAATGTTTTCTATGAAGCAAAGGAATATTAGCTGTCAAATAATGCAGTGAAGTACAGAGATCAACATCCCCTCTGAATCTGTAAATTAAATGTGTAAATTAGCAGAAAAAGAAAGTGCTAGTGAAGGTGCATCAAAAAATGTACCAAAGTACTTGACCTGAGCAAGTATATGCAAGTACACAGCCAAAAACTACTCTGCCCAGCTACCATTCTTTTCAATGTAACTACATACTTGTGTATAACTTTTAAATGTAAAACGTAACAAACTGCAATATTCAATCAGAAACTGAAAACTGACTAAAGTTCACAAACTCTCCACATATAAAGAGTTGATGTAGCCAGCACATCGTGTCCCGCTGTTGTGTAAACGCCACATTTTTTAAGCTTCAACTTCAGACCTTACTTGGATGAGATGTTAGCGTTAGCAGAGCTTGGTTATTAAACTGTATTCATAAACTGCACAGGTGCATAACACGGGCACAGACTCGTCATAATAAGTGCCATATTATTGGACAAATAACTGATTATTGTACTGCAAACTGGGAATGGGCCTCATTCAGCTGTTAGCACAGCTAATACCCTTCTCCACATCCTTTTGGTAAATCCCATATCAGTGGAGCTATTTAAGCTTCTTTAGCATGCATATGGCTGTTGCTGCTTCTGCAAGAAGCTTTGCAACCCACCTTCTATCAAGTCCCTCCTGTTCATGCCATGTCTGACTACATCAGTCTCATCGATGTCATTGTTGCCTGCTCTGTACCACTGCTGTCCCTGCCTTAGGCCTTCCACACATGTTTGTGGAACGTGATCCAGGCCACACCGTCGGATATGAATTACGGCAGATGGAATAACAATCATATTTTGACTCTAGTGACCTTGACAGAAATACAGTCAAGAGGTCTAGTTAAGTGACCCCAATTAACCGAGGTGAAGCCTAGCAGGCAAAGCTAGGCTGTAAACATGTTTATTTCTGCAGTAAATTTGGGCATTTTAATACACAAGTCTATGGGGACCGACTTGCTCTTGGAGCCAGCCTCAAATGGCCATTTGTCAGTCCCAGAGTTGGCAGTTTGTGCAGTATGCAGAAACACAAGTGAATTGCAACAACACATACTGTATGTTTGGAAGGAAACATGATTTGCATCTGGAATATATTTTCTGTCAGTGCACTGGCTTTTACTGGATCATCCTTGTGTTTTCCCCGTCTCTGGAAAACAAAAAATCACTAAAAAATGGCTTATAAGCTTATAGATGAGTCCTATGTCAGCTTTGCACAAAATTGCTCACATTCCCTTGATTCAACTTCCCTGACTAATTTTTAAATGCACTGCTCAAAAAAATAAAGGGAACACAAAAATAAGACATCCCAGATCTGAATGAATGAAATATTCTTATTAAATACTTTGTTCTTTACATAGTTGAATGTGCTGACAACAAAATCACAAAAATTATCAATGGAAATCAAATTTAGCAACCCATGGAGGTCTGGATTTGGAGTCACACTCAAAATTAAAGTGGAAAAAAACACTACAGGCTGATCCAACTTTGATGTAATGTCCTTAAAACAAGTCAAATGAGGCTCAGTAGTGTGTGTGGCCTCCACGTGCCTATATGATCTCCCTACAACGCCTGGGCATGCTCCTGATGAGGTGGCGGATGGTCTCCTGAGGGATCTCCTCCCAGACCTGGACTAAAGCATCCACCAACTCCTGGACAG
>VVHJ01026504.1:0-11395 GCA_015107715.1 Tylochromis polylepis
CCTTCCTGCCTTCGGCTGCACCACGGTAGGGGGGGACGTAACAACCGTGTGTGTGTGTGTGTGTGTGTGTGTGTGTATATATATATATATATATATATATATATATATATATATATATATATATATATATATATGTAGAGAGAGAGAGAGTTTGTAAAAGCATTTGTCATTGTAATTGTATGACACTGACAACTATTTTATATACACAAGACTTAAATAGTACTCTTTTTTTTTTTTTAATCTACATCAGATATTATGGTGTCTTCATATACCCTATCGACCACCTACCAATGGGCTAAAAAATTTTAGCACTGATGCACCTGCAGTGCCTTATAAAAGTAGTGTATTGTTTTAATTTCACAACCTTAACATCTCATTTTGATCAACACAAGCTGAATATTATGATAGCTATGATATATACATTAATATATATGATGACGTCACTTCATTCCAATCACTTAATGATGGACTAAAATAACATGTATATAATAGAGCAGGACATGGACACAGCAGGACATTGACTGACAGCAGTCAGTCAATTACATGTTAAAACTTCCATGCAACGTTTTTTGTTCATTACTGAACGGAAACTGAAAAAAGCCAGGCCGACTCTAGTGTTTAAAGTGCAGCTTGTGTAGAGTGGAGCAGACAATAAATAAAGATTTGTGACCACATCTTCCACAGCTATATTGTCCCTGGAAAACAAAAAAATAAAATCAAATAAAAATCATATAGTGAAACGTTCCCACCCCAAAATCAAAACTTTCAAATATCAATCTAGTGCTCAAGCCCTCTTAGTGGGCAGTGACATGACAAGCACTTTAGAAGCAGAAAAAAAGAAAGCGGGGGCCACTCATGCCAGTGGTGTGCAGAAGGAAATGGATTTTTTTTTTTCAAAGGAAAAAGAGAAAATTTGATTTGTGACATGTCAGAGAATTTGTTCTATGTTTGCCACTTTGAAAACCTTTCTATATATTTTTGAAAAAGAGCTCTTGAAAGAATTATGTAAGTCCACTTCTGGAAAAACCAAATTCTTTTTTTTCCTCTTCTTTTTAAATAATTTTTTTTCTGGGACACTTGGACTCAGAAAAAAATGGTTCAAACCTAGAAAGAAGTCCTCCACAATGAAACAGCCGTATTCCAACCAAGGATAACAGGATTTCAATTTTTATAAATGAGGTAGCTAACATTTGGCTTAAGAATTTACTATGTAAAATGTTTAATTTCACCAACATTAAATATCTAGCTATTCTAAACTTGTGGTGCAATTTTGTTGTATGACTCATTTCATAAAAAATGTTCACCTCTTACTACTGTTAAAAACCAAAAGTTCAGCAGAGCATGGGAATCATTAGCTGTTGGATGCTATCGGGGTACAGCAAACAGAGCAAAATAGAAAACTTTCTATGATGCCCTATAATCAGGGGTTACAGTGCACCAGAATGATGTGCAACGGATCCAGATATTTTTCAGATAAATGTAGACATCTATCAGCTGAGAGTTTAATAAAATACTAAGACTATGCTGAAAGATAAAATAGTCTATCTGATTAAAAAAGTAACAAAGTCTTTCAGCTGCTTCTCTTGCCCCATTCAGACATGCATGCCTTTCCTTTAATCTGACAACTTCCAAAAGTGTCCCCTTTACGTATGAACTTTTTGATAGGTGTCACAATTTTAATGGAAAAATGACATACATATCTAACACGGTTGAATCTGGTGATATATATATATCACTTTGAACAAATTTGAATGTACAGTATGCTGTCATTAATATGTTTATGGACAGAAATGCACAAGACTGCACTTGAGTTGCTGAGTTCACGCAAATGACCTCAAAAAAGAATGAACAGGAAGAAAAATCAAGTGAAACAGTTTTTTATTTGGCCCAACTTGTTAATATTAATATTTTCAGATAACATGTGTATCCGAGGAATAAGACAAGCAAGCCAAAAGACTGGTAATCACTTGTTTCTAGGGTGCTAAATGTGTATTCTACAACTGATTGGCAAGTAGTTGCTGCAGGTTGTTGTCAGCTGTTTGTGTGAAATCAGTTGCAAAGAAGTATATGAAGAGAGACGTTTTGCTTTCAAAATAACCTTTGTACCTTTTCAAAATGTGTTGGTTTCTACACTCTTTATTTTTTATTTATTGTTATTTTATTTAACCTTTAATTACCCAGGAAAAAAAATAAACTTTTGAGATTAATAAAATTTTTTACAAGCATGTTCTGGCCAAGAAGGACAGCAGTCAGTCATAAGTTGCATAAATTAATAGCACATATACATATATATACATCCAAATCTACACACTGGTTAAGTACAGGCAATTAATAGAAAGAGAATACAGAAACAACCAAATTTTATAAACTTTAGATTCAATAATAAATTAATACCTTAGAAAAAGTAATTTTCCAATGCCAGAAATAAAGGTAATAATATTAAAGCAAAAGATTCACAGCCTGAAATAACTGCAACCAAGTCATTTAAAATTGCCTTGAATTTATAATGTGAGACCAGTTCCTTAAGTTTTATTTGATTCGGCAGTTCATTCCTGAAGAAAAGAACTTGAATACAATTTGAATGGGTTTTGGGTTTTTGTTGTTGGTTTTTTTAATTCAGTGTGAATCTTTGGGACAGACAAGGAGAATCTTTCCCATTTCCTATTTGGATCACATTTTCTTCAAGTTTTCATGCATCTCTGAAAATAAATGGCAAATTGCCATCATCTATGCAAACTACTGATAACTGCAGCAATCTGTTAGGGAGCAAACTAGTCACAAGGAGGTTCTTTACAACTGATTTCAACCAGTGACACCTCCAGCAACCACTTCGCAGCTGGTCAGGGAACACACATTTTTTTTCTCATCTGGAGGTTGCCCAGGGATCTCTAGCATCTTTGTGGATGTAAGCCATGTGACTCGGGCCTTGGTTTTTCAGTAGTTTGCCATCTCTTCGTGTAAGAATTACTAACTCTGTGCAATAATATATGTTACTATATCAATTTAGGTAAGCTTCCATATTGGTACTTCAGGTTGGTAACTGGTTCCAAATCTATCTACTCTGTTGGAATGGCATTACTACTAGCTCCTTTCATCATTGCTGGTATTTTTCTGGCAGTTGTGCATTACAAAACAATTATGTATTACTGGTGGAAGTTTAACTTTTGCCCCCTCTCTCCGTAGAATAAAGGTACATTGGAAATGCTAAAATTGCATAAACTGCATATTTTCAATATGGGACTTGATAGAAGAATCTGACCTATAAGCAGGAAGAATGTTGATACTAATATTTTAAAAAACCCTTACCAACATACCTAGTGACAGAATGTAATATGACAACTGAAATATTGCTTCAGTTGTTAAATTATATTATGTGTCTCTAATTACCTTATATCCGGTGATGGTGCTAACATGTCTCCGGGGCATCTTCCATCGTACACTGAAGGCAGTGCAGTTGATTGTCTCCAGCTGGATGTCTAATGGAGGACTCAGGCGATCTGGTTACACAGAGATGACACACTTAGTGACAGATATAATCAGTGAGGGAAAGAGGAGATATACAAGGGAGGAAAGTACAAGTTTGGCTGTATTAGAAAGCTGTTACCACCCAGTTTTGGACATAAATAATGTTATGCCAGATACATTATGGAATTAATTTATATTTCATCACAAAGAATCTTAAGGTCCTGCTATCAGCACAGTTCAATAAGTGATAAAATAAAATTTACAACATAAACCTAAAGCTGCTGAAATAAATATTTTAATATTAACCATAATTCCAAAATTGACTTTTCTATTAAACACATAAACAAACAAACCCGTGAAGAAATATCATCAAACACTGTGTTACTGTACACTACCTTCCCTGTAGGTGTGACTTGGTGGGCTTAGCAGCCAGTCAGGCAGATATTTTCATCAGGAATTGTTATAGGCCGAAACTCAATAAAATTGAACGTAGTTATTTCACTTACGGTTACACTGTGGCCAGAAACAACACTCCAGATGAACATTAATGCTGCTTTGTGTCTGCTTAATAATTAGCTGTTTAGCTAACATGCTCACCACAAAATATCAATGTTGTGTTCTGAGGCTGTTTCCCAGTCTTCAAGTCTACAAAAACGTTGTAATGCAGATTTAACAATACTAAGAAGCACTCCTAGAGCAAACCTCCTCGAAGTCTACCTAGTAGGCAGTGGGTAATATTTACTTTTAAGGAAAGACTATTATGTTATATTTTGTATGGATTAATTTTGTCCTCTTTGTTCTTTTTCCATGTATTTTAAAAAGATGTAGTGCACTAAAACCAAGTTCAAAATGCAGACTTTTGTTATTTGCCCTGTTGAAATCCATTTTAATATACTTGACATAATTCTGGGTATGAATATTTTTTTATATTATTTTTATTTCTGTGTATATCGTACATGCGTAGCGTTCATTTCATAGTTTAGTAAAACTCATTTAAATGTTTAGCAATTAATATCAAGTGGAAAAAAGTTTTAAAATAAGGTAATAAGAAATATAATTTCAGGAACATCTATATAGCATTATTATCACTTTGAGCTTTGACCTTGAATGAGTGCTCAAAGTTCAAATGTGACATGATATTTTAAATCTTTACATGGTACTTTCCTTCTTCTTTAAGAATCATAGTTATAGTGCTTGTTTTCAATTTTTGATCAATAAATCATTAAGTGAACCTTGAAGACCTTGGTGAAAAGGCAAAATTTCATGGATTGTTATAATAAAATAACAACAATAAAATAGTACAGATTTTTGAAGGTATGTTTTTCTGCTTCGTACCTTTAAAAAATGTGTTACTTTTCAAACACTTCTTTGTTGTTTGTTGTTTTTTGAAAAAATAAAGAGATTGCTTGCAAAATGTGCACCATTGCCTAACCTCTCGATTGGTGCTTTACTGACAGTTTTGAACAAAATAAAGTCTGTTGCAACATATTTCCCCACAGTTAGTAGCAGTCTGGAAAGAAATTGCACTCTTTTCCACTTGAGTGCATTTGAGTGGTGAAAAAATGGACCACTTAGTTGGCATAACCTGTAACTTGATGTTCTGGCTTATAATATCAACTGACTCTGACTTCAGATACTACAAAGGTATGTAATTGCCTTCCCAGTGTTCAGCTATGGCCTTAAAACACAGTACTTAGAAAAGTTCTTAAAAGAGCAAGAAAGAGCAGCGACAGAGCTGTTGATCATTAGGGCTTCTACTGGCTTCTAATCTCCTGCAACATGTCATATTGAGAAGCACGAGCAGACAACAATTTTTACAGATTCATATTCAGACATTTTTTTTGTCAAAATATTTGTATTGCTGTACAGCACCTCAGTATGATGTATTTTAATGTGTCTGCAGATAGATTTACCTCATAAAGATTCAAAATATGAAATGTGAGGGTTTGGTTCAGAATGTCAAATATAAGAAATGTTAGCCACAATTTTTCTGTCTGACTGACAGTCTGTGCTAGCTTTTACAACCAGAATGATTCTGATTCTTGGTATAGGAATCAAAGAAATGTAAATATAGCAAAGCACAGTGCTGTAAATTGAAATCCCATGTTGCCACACATCAAAACTCTTTTCCACTGTTCCTGTATTTTCTTTCCCGTGACTGCCCTTTTCTTCCTCTCAGGATGACCTCACTCCTACCCGCCTCAGCCCTCTCCTTCCGTCATCTCTTTTCCTTTCTCGCACCCTTGTCTCTGCTCTTTCACCTGAGTGGATAATGAAACATGTCAGGTGAATTCCCTGATCATTTATCTCTCCCCAGGGGTGTGTTCCTAGTAAACACATGGGTGCGCTGAACTCACAGATTTAGAGCAGATAGAGAGAGGGGTCTCTGTGAATCATTAACTGTATGTCTGTAAACTTACAACAACCTACACGATGGATCAATATGACTTTTAATACTCTTGAATGAACTGGTGTGAAACTACTATTGCTCTTAATTGTGTGTCGAGAAAAGCTTGATATAGCCACCTGAAACTCATGGTGTTTATAGCAGTTACCATTTGTCTTCCGTGCAACACTAGCCTGATTTTTTTCCCTTCAAACATATAGAGGTTTGGACTTTTTTTTTTTTTTTTACAAATGAAACACTTTAAGGATTCATATTTAAAACACTGTTATGAAACAACCTGCAGAACCTTTTTGTAAGATGCCATTCAGAAGTGCTCTGCAGCATGTGTAAGTCTTCATCTCTGGGTGCATTCACAGCTACTCAGGGTGCTTGATTCTGTGCAGAGAAGCTGTGTTAAAAACACTCAGCACCAACTCACACAAACCTTGAGAGCTGATTTAGCCAAAATAACCACTCTGAGGTTCAAGTGGCCGAATTGTTACTGTGCCACTTGTGAAAGAGGATTTATGGATGTCTGGCATGTGGTCCTCTCTGAAACTAATGTTAACAAAACAAATATTGATCAATCATATCTATATCGGAGATCACATTCGAGTATGGCCAAACATTAAAGGCCTCAACATCTACAAACTGCACACAGCACAGACTTGCTTCTTATTAACATATTTTTTAATGAATATGCATAATAGTAAAATTTCCATTTGAAAAGCCAAACTGTCACTTTCACCCTAAAGACATGGCGAAGAAGACCTGTTGAAGTTCAAAATGAGCATCAGAATGGGCAAGAAAGGTTTTAAGTAATTTTCTACAAAACTGCTGATCTACTGGGATTTTTTTTTTCCCTGCAGAACCATCTTTAGTGTTTACAGAAAATTATACAAAAAAAGAGAAAACATCCAGTGAGCGGCAGTTCTCTGGGTAGAAATCCCTTGTTGATACCAGAAGTCAGAGAAGAATGGCCAGACTGCTTTGAGCTGATAGGAAGGCAACAGTAACTTAACCACTCGTTTCAGTCAAGGTATGCAGAAGAGCATTTCTGAATGGACAACATGAACAATGGACAAGCCTGAAGTGGATGGTCTACAGAAGCAGAAGACCACACCAGGCCCCACTCCTGTCAGCTAAGAACAGGCTTTGATTCTCTCGAGCTCACCAAAACGGGACAATATAAGATTGGAAAACTGGTTGCCTCCCCTTATGACTCTCAATTTCTGTTGTTACATTTGGATGGTAGGGCCAGAATTTGGTGTAAACAACATAGAAACATGGATACATCCAGCCTGGTTCTGGTTGGTAGCAGTGGTGAACCAGTCACCTGGTGGAAGCATCCCTTTATGACCGCAGACGTAACGGGATGTATTTTCTTGTGGCTGCTTCCAGTGGGATAGCACTCCATGTCACAAAGCTCAGATCATCTCATACTGGTTTCTTGATCAATGCAATTACCTCACTGTACTCAAATCGCCTCCACAGTCACCAGACCTCAGTCCAATAGAGCACCTTTGGGATGTGATGAAACAGGATATTTGCATCATGGATGTGCAGTTGACAAATCTGCAGCAGCTGTGCTAACATGCCAATATGGACCAAAATCTCTAAGGAATGTTTCCAGCACCATGTTGCATCTATCCAGTGAAGAATTAACACAGTTCTGAAGGCAACAAGAGATCCAGTCAGGTACTAGCAAAGTGTAAAATGGCTGTCAAGTGTACGATATCCACATTTCCAAGTGGCTGTCACATACAGTTAAACCAGGATATCTATCATAAGCTAATACTGTTTATTTTAAATCCAAACTGTACCATACATGACTTTCCTCAGTTTCAAATGTGTGAATATAAAGTCTTTTTTTCATGTGCTACAAGATCTAGGGCACTGTGAGATTTCAGTGCTTCTGAACCAAAAAGCTGCTTTCATAATATTTGCCAACACTCAATCAGCAATTATCAAATCTTATATTCAGATATTTTCTTTCTGAATAAACCACCTATTCCCTCTGATTCTCTATCATCCAATTATGAAGAAATGCAGCTGTTTTCAGGTATGAGCCATTCAGAAATCATTTTTAGTAAGACACATGCTTTTATGCTTCTCTTCAGCAAATCTAAGGGATAATTACACAAATCTTTTCCAATTACTAAAAAAAGAGGGGGGGAATAAACATTTTCTATTACTATTATTAAGTTCTATTACTAATCTGTATTTTAACAGGGGGAAAAACTCTCAAAAACCTGAAAAAGAAAGACCACCTGGATGTCATTCATTGTGGACCTTATTTAAGCGTTTTCATTAAAGACAGATGTGACTCTTGTGGACACTGAGTCCTGTTGACATTCTCCCCTCCCTGAGAATGAGGTCTGAAAGACCTCAGAACCAAAACAAGTACAATTGTCACTAGCAGTCATGAAGACAGAAGTAAAATCATTCTGTTTTTGGCAGTCTAAACTGTGGTGAGTTTATTGTGCTGACAGACAGATGTGAAAGTCAGCCTACAGTGGCCTGTGGGCCCGTAAGAGTGAGGGCGGGAGAAATACAACAGTCAGACAGAGTGACAGTGAGAGAAAAAGGAAGTGATGGAAAGAGAAAGAAAAGGAAAGAAATGGGACCAAAGTGAGGAAAGGAAAAAGAAGGACAAAGAGGGAGGGAGCGGAGGCTGTGTGTATATCATGAAATCAACATCCAGGGATTTCTGTCTAAAGGACACATTGGCAAGTTTAATGATGGCTGCCCCAGTAAAGCTGGAGATTTCATTTTCTTTCTTTCAATCCAGCTGACATATTCTGTAAAACTTGTAGCCAGCTTTTATTATCATAAAGTATGAGAAATTTCCATTTTATCCGGTTTTACAGTCCAGACCATAAATATTTACTCATTTCTTGCTCTTCAGGCACTGCTCTTAAGCACGTGTAATTTGAAATGAAATAACAGATAATAAATTCAAGTAACATTTATCCTTTGTAATGAAATTAGGTTTTTTTTATGAATATAGAAAAATATGAAAGAGATGGGTCACTTGGGGACATTAAAGTAATACTAAGATATTGATTATAAGATATGATGGAAAAACTTTGCATAAAATTGTGTAAGGTTAAAGCAGACTTAACGTTACTGGTCTAATGCAGCAAAAATGATAAGCATACATAACTGCTGTGATTACACCCACAAGACTTCAATATATGGAGTCCAGCTTTAAAAAATCAGTAATGATTAGGCTGTTGTTATAACCGTAACACCTTGTCGGAGCTGGTTTTAGCTGCAGAACTTACCAGACCTTCGAGCATTTGATCTTCTTGCACAAAAGCAAACGTTGGCTATGCAAATTGCAAAGAAAAGTAGATACAAAAGACTTCTTTCTTTGCATTTAGATTCCATGTCTTGTTTTGGTCGAGATTTTCAAAACCAGTGACCAATGTTCATTTTATCACACATTCAAACGCGCAAGTAAATGCAGTTAATCCCGTCGCTGATAAAAGTTTTCTTAAATACAAACGGTTTTCATCCAAATTTTGGGGACGAACGCCATCCAAAGACGTGCAGGGTATGTCCGAGAGGAGAGGGCATCTACGGTTTGACACTGATAAGATTACAATCTGCAAAAGATCAGTGGGAGGGACACATTAACGGACGGACAGGCAGCCACTGTGCTCTGACAGAAGATGGAGAGGGCTGTTCCGACAATTCACGCGTAATGCGCACGACTGAACGGTGGTCACGGTGATTCTCTTTTACTCGTGGAGATCCATTTCCTTTCCCTCCGGTCCAAGTATTAGACAACAAATAAGATGGACAGCGAAGTGCAAGAACGTAGGGCCATTTAGAGCTAAGAGGATAATAAGCGTCTAATCCGCACACTGGACACAGATGGAGAGCGTGTCTTTACGCAAAAGCAGGAGAGCCTCTCAAGCAACAGACACTCCATATGAATACTGGGTGTGTTCGTTTGTAACTGGGTGGCTGTGTGTACAACAATGTCCAAAAACAATGAATTAATTGATTAATAATGTTAGCGAGTGCCACTGTTAGTTATCCATTAATGTGTGACCAAATTAGCGAGAGAACACGTAACCATTCATTATGTTCTTCATAGGAGTTTCAGCCTGAAAGAAGTAAAATCTAATCAAGAGGAAGGGTCTCTGTGTGATTTAAAGGGGGGGGGACGAGAGGTAGAGAGAGCGAGAGAATGAGTTAAACCCTCATGGTGGAGGCAGGCAAGGAGGGTTAAAAAAGAAATAAGTATAGATCACATAATACAAGGCACTTTTTGGTGCTGATAAAGTGCATTACCTACAGAATTGGTGAAAATGTAGTTTCATCCATTACATGTCCTACACATATTAGTGTCACAGCAGGAGCAGTGGGCCTATTAACCCAAACTATCCACCTGGAGGAACACATTTTGTAACTTGATTCCATTTTGGTGTCCATTTTTGTTATATTAGTTAGGCTAGATAAAAATCTAACCCACAGCTAGGAACCACTCTGATTTGTTAGGCTATTTTCATTTTCACTGCTGCTCATCTACTTCAGCTTAATTTTCTCTGCCAGGCATATTCCACCTCCAGAAAAGGTATGAAAAATTCAATGATCCCTCAAGCCATGCAAAGTAATTTGAAAATAATTTTGTCTCATTTTGATCTAGTATTTTATCCCTGACACACACACACACACATAAAATTAATCCTGTGGGAAATAGAAAATGCATATTTTGGGCATAAAATAAATTCCTGCAGAAACATAGTTTTACCTGTAAATTACATTTAGTTGTGGTCAGAAGTATATCAATCATAGGCATGATTTTCATGGTAATTTTTTTTGCTCTTAATGATTTCTTTGAACAGTTCTTTTTCCAAGGTGGAATAATTGTACAACATGTTTAATGACTTTAGAAAAACAAGAACTGGTGTGCAAGTTTAAATTTATTTTGGATTTTCTCTAATCCACACAGGGTCAAAGTATAATATCAGGTTAAAATATACAGTGGGGCAAAAAAGTATTTAGTCAGCCACCAATTGTGCATGTTATCCCACTTAAAAAGATGAGAGAGTCCTGCAGTTTTCATCATAGGTATACCTCAACTATGAGAGACAAAATGAGAAAAAAAAAATCCAGAAAATCACATTGTCTGATTTTTAAAGAATTTATTTGCAAATTATGGTGGAAAATAAGTATTTGGTCACTAACAAAAGTAAGATTTCTGTCTCTCACAGACCTGTAACTTCTTCTGTAAGAGGCCCCTCTGTCCTCCACTCATTACCTGTATTAATGGCACCTGTTTGAACTCGTTATCAGTATAAAAGACACCTGTCCACAACCTCAAACAGTCACACTCCAAACTCCACTATGGCCAAGACCAAAGAGCTGTCAGAGGACACCAGAAACAAAATTGTAGACCTGCACCAGGCTGGGAAGACTGAATCTGCAATAGGTAAGCAGCTTGGTGTAGAAGAAATCAACTGTGGGAGCAGTTATTAGAAAATGGAAGACATACAAGACCACTGATAACCTCCCTCGATCTGAGGAAGA
>VVHJ01026506.1:24113-50885 GCA_015107715.1 Tylochromis polylepis
TGCCCCTTTTTCCCCCCCTTTTTTTTCCTCTTCCCCCCCCCCCCCCCCTTTTATTCTCGCGGGATTTATGTCATCGACACGTTTTTCTGACCCACTTGTACACGATTTATCCCCCTTTTATGTATTTTTTGTGGGACTGGTTGCCTCGTTTGTTCGAGTGCACCCCACAGCTCTCCGTGTGTACATGTGTGTGTCTGCTCTTGAAAATGAGCGGCGCATAAGGTGGCTATTCTTCCCCTATTCCTCACCATGTGCGATAACAGTGTTTATTATGTGGCTCACCGTCAAACCTCCCGTGTCCATCCATTGTGCTGATAGTTCGTTATACAATTTCCCGAGCAGTGTGCGGAAGGGAATGGCGGTCAGTACCATTACTGCAGTGAAGGCGGGGTTGCTGCTTTTTTTCTGGACCGGAGACAGCCAGGTACGCAAGGTGATGCAACACCTATAAAGGTGTATTTTCACCGATTTTCTCGTGGCGATCTCGGCGTTTAAGCCACAGTTTCTTGATGGGAATGCTTCTTAGCGCCTCATTTCGTTACATCCTCTAAAATTTGAGGTGAAACGAGCCTGTAACGTGAAAGGAGCGCATCCTGGTCCGTGTAATGGGGCGCACAATCAAGATGGCAAAAGGTGTTGTGATTCAGTGCGCAGCGCTTTCATGTGCTGCAGGTGAAACTCAGCCGCCTTCTGCCTTTCGGTTCGTTTCCACCCTTCCTCTTTACACGTGTGTGTTTTCTTTTTCGTTTCCTGTTACCTTTTGATCCAGGTGACACACACAGTGTTTATCCTCAGCCACCTCTTCGATTTTTAAAAGAGCTGATGTACCAAATATTAGCCTGTGCTAATGTACCATGACCTCCAACCACTCGTCACTGTGATGTGGCAAGCAGCTGCTGATTTAATCAACTAAAGTCCCTCAAAAGCTTCTTTCTTTATCACGTTAAAATGCTCACATTACCTGATACTAATATAAATGGAACCTTTCTAATTAAATAAAGCTGGATTACTTCCTCATCCTTGGTCTTGCAGGTGATAACTCAGGTCGCTCAGGTAATTTTAGCTAGATTTCACCTTTTAGATTTTAATAGTTTTACTCATTAAGGAGGGAGACATCCTAATTAGGTATATGCAGATTCATTTTGTGATTAAATGCTTGTGTATTTTCCCTATAAACTATTTACCAAAGATGCTTATTATAATTTCACTAACCCCAGATAACATTTTCAAGTTGCTCACTTTGTAGAATTGCAGTGCTTTGTGTTTTCATAGTAGTGAACATTTCAGAAATATCATGACATCATATGTGGCATTCTACAGTTTTTGCATCACGTAGGAATGAAAACAGAAGCTCGTTTTTGGTCAACCAGACATGTATGTACAGGTTTTTGTGGAAGCAAGCTGATCATGCACCTGTCAGATTCTGTCTGGTGTAGGGATGAATATCCATTAGATTTGTGGGAGGACAAGTAGAATTTTAGCATCCATGCAACTGCTTTGTTATCTCTTATCTCTTTGTTATCTGCTTTGATTCTAGTGCAGAAACAGAGTAGGACAGAGCATTGTGTGCGACTCAGGTGTACAAAAGCTCCACTGCCATGAGTTTGATGTCACTGTTTCGCAATACACAACTGCCAGAAAAGCAGTAAGCTGTAAGTTTGTGTGTGATTCGGACACACTGAGCAATTTGCTACCGCTTTTCAATCGCATCACTAGTCTGTTCACTTTTTTAAATGCTGTAGATCAGCAAGTGCTTATAAATGATAATTATCTGTCAATTTTTGGTAAGGCATAAAGTCTCTATACTACTGCAACCCTGCTGCTGTGCTCCACAAACAGTAGAGACAATACCTATATTAAGTTTAAAAAGCAAAAGCAGTCATTTCAGATGCTGGAAATAGAGGGTGTTTACTTTTTGTTAATAATATTACCTAATCAACTAATGGAATATAAGAATGGTTGTTCAATTAATTTTCTGTCAGTAGAACAGTTAGGTAATTGTTTATAGCTCCGCTCCTAACAACTCACATTTCCCTGGGTCTTGTCTGCCTTGTTCCCTTTAATTAAGTTTTTATAATGATTCATAACACATTTTACAGTTACATGTTAGAAGAATGAACGAAACCACTCACAGCTGTATTGTACATTATTAGCCTAATATCTGCTTTGTTTATGTTTTAAGAGCCCATTTATGCCTTCATTTGTCTTCCTCTTGCCCGAAATCTCCAGTTTGATTTTTTGCATTTTTTTACTTCGGACAATTAGGTTTTACTGAACCAAAGCACTTAACAAAAATATTAGCAGATCATTATCAGATGGAGCAGGTAATCTGTCACTGATAGAAGTCAAGTTGGCGATGATAGCGATCTGCTTCCAGACCTTGTAATTTAAGCTAATCATTGACTGTGCTCTTTGCTGCAGTGCCTCCTCTGGAGCTAGTTAGGAACCTAAAGATAAAGAAACTACATAATTTGATTTGTCTTTGGCTCATTTTTTATGCATGAGTAGCACCGAATGTCAGGTTTAACATCTTGATGTCTGGTTTTTGTCATTTTCTGGAGTTGTGCCTTCATCCATTAATAACAAGCCACATGGCAGTTTGCTTGAAAGAGCACTGGGTCTCATTTCCACTTGTCTCTGTGCTGTTATATTGTGCCACCCAACTTCAAATAGCATTGTTCTCGCCTATCTAAACAAACTAAACCCAACCTGTCTGGTTTTAATGATAGCTGGCAGAGAGCTGGCCTTCATCTGGCTCTCAACATAAATGATTTTCCACCAGGCATCAGCAACTGTGAACATGTCAATGTAAAAGCTAAGCAAAGACCTCCAGTAACCCTCATTTTTCCATTTTTTTTCCCCAAAATAAAGTTAATCTGTGCATTTAGTGCACATAAAACAAGTATTCTATTTCTTTAAGTATATAATAAAGATATCCTGCAGCAAAAAGAGCTCAGGATAAAGTATGAAGTTGTTTTTGCCATGTTAAGTGTCTATAGTACAACTGTAAATGGCAGGTGTGCGCCCTCCATGTGCCCTGCCTGTTGCTGCCGCTGCTTTGGTCACGGCTTCGTCATCCAGCGCCTTTAAAGTGCTGCACTCTCAGCTGGGCTGTAATCTAACACTGCAATTTAGGGACTACAGGAATGCAGCCTGGTGTTAACATACCTTGACAGGATAAACACAGCAGCCTACTCCCAGGCTTGGACCAGTCATACTGTACGTAAAAGCGAGCCAGGACTCTGCCGTCACCACCGTCTGTACTCTCGAAGTGAGAGTTGTTCTTGGAGTGATTGCTGATGGGGTTGTTTTTGTTTAGGTTGCCATTTTGATCTCAGCTGTACCTCTAGAATTGATGTTGTGCTAATGCAAATATTCTTAGTTATACACAATATTGAGTATAACTGGCAGATGTGCACTTGGAGAAATTAAATGGTGCATTGCCAGTAGAATCAACGCTGCTGCAGTGACAGACAGCTTTCAGTGACTCTTCTCAGTGACTGCTCTTTAATATCAGGTCAACACAATAGACATTTCTTGGTGTGAATCAGTGAATGCTGGGCCTCTTTGATCAGGTTGCTGTTGTTTGATGTGTGGATGAATGTCATTTTCCTTCTCCCTCATATTTATGAGCGCTCCTCTCTAGTTGGCGTATTGCACTGTTAATGTCTTGCATGTTGTACCACCAAGCTTTGCATGATTGTAAAAGGACCATAGCTGCTATTTAATTGAGCTTATTATCTCAAATCACTGCTTGATATTTCATTGTGCAGGACTGTATTTTTGGTGCAGAGCAACACAGAAAAGCTGCACACACACTTTCTTTACGGGAAGAAGGGTTGCATATAAAAGCGGCAGCCTGTTTAATAGGCCTCTTTTATCTTTATGTCTGAACTGTATTCTTGAGGTCACCCTCAGGTGCTCCAGTTGCAGCTGTCTTTCACAGAGTCATGTGAGGCCTCAGAGGTAATGCTGAACATTTATTTGCAAGCTAACACTGGCTGGGTTCACCCTGTTACCCTCATTAGATTAGCTGGGTATCAAATGATTGACGTTATAATGGCTTATAATTGCATTTAGTAATGCTATCCTGTATTTTTTATCTGGACATGCTCTAGCCAAAGCAGTTGTTGCATGTAAGGCTATTATTTTTAATATTACTTGAGCGTTATGTGAACGCTTATTCACACAGCCACCTCTGCTATTTGTGAGGGAGATGAGCACTTCAGAGGGAAGTGGTCTGACTGGTATTAGAAGTTGTTGTGGTCAACATTAGCTGTTAATTGATCTATGGCCAGTGATCATTGAAGTTACTTTCTCCTTGTGCTAAAAAGCCTGAAGCTGTGTGTGTGTGTGTGTTTCCTTTGCACAAATGGGCCTGTGGAATGACAAAGCACTACAGGATGTCTTTAGCCGCTCAGCATTAGCCCCTCCCCATCGCTTTTTATGGTCCGGAGGGGGAGGTGCATCAGGGCTAACTGATGCTGCTGCTGTGACTAATTGAGCTCTGTGTGTGCGTGTGTTTGTGTGTGTGTGTGCATTGTGTATTGTGTGGATGTTAGCATCAAGGTGGGAAGCTGCTGCTTTCCTCCAGGCTTTGCATGACAACACAGACATGCTTGTTTGGATTTACATGCATTAACAAAGTGCCTGTGAGGGAACATCAGTGGTTCCTGCTGAATGCTGTTGCTTCAATTAGATGACGTCTGCTGATAAAGGCACCTTGACAGGTCAGGCATGGAAAGTGAAGGCAGCTGACTCAATGTGGCCTAATCAAGACGTATGCATTAGATTTGAATGACCGTTTAAGCTTTTAAGCTTTCTGAATTGTACAGTGTTTCTGTAGTGCTAGCTTCAAATAAGCTAGCACTACAGATAAAAGACTCAGACAGTTTATTAAGTTGAAGTTTATATGGTTTATCTATTGGTAACAAAACTAAACATCAAAGTTAAATATGAATACGTAGATGAGTTCATCACAGTCAGCAGAAGGAAACACAAATCACATCATGAAGGACATCGAGAGTAAAAGCTGCCAAATCACGTGGGGTTACCATCTTTGGTGACCCCCTTCTGAACAAGAGAGCTGCTGAAAGTAGCTTTTTCTTTGTGTTGGTAAATAAAAAGCAAACAAACAAACAAACAAAAAATTAACACAGTCAGTTATTTGATAGCTATGCTGTCAGTTTGCTTCATTTCAAGTCACTGTTACAATTATTGTTTTGGTTGTATTCATGTTTTATGCACATTTAAAAGCTGATCAGATACTATATTTGAATGAATGGCCCAAACAGAGAAAGTATTAGAAAGCTGATAGTTTTGAATGCTTGTTGTTGCATCCCGACTGTCTCTGTGATCCGGTTAATAAAACATGACTCCTTTTTTATAGATATCCAGCAGTGACTCATGTGCTCCACTTAGGTTTGTAAAGTCAACAAGGAAATCTGTTGACGTAGTGCACTATAACCTTATCAAACAGCATAGCAGCATCTCCACTTTTCAGTGGACGTTATTACCTCATCCTCTACATTTGTGTGTAACTGTAACCAACATAAGAAACATTTTTTTTGTAGCAGCTTCTTTTGATGCGTCGCATTCATGTTGCTTTACTGTACATGTGTGATGGCTCTGAGGTAAACCAAATATAGCAGCAACAATCACAATCAACTTTATTAGCTGTGCTGACTTGACAGATGACTAAAAACATGAGCCAGCCCAGTCGTGCCTGTTGTCATGCAGGTGTGAGCGCTTTGCCCCTGCAGCTCGTGAACACTCAACGTGAGACTTATTTTTAGTCAAGGTGAAAAGGAAATGGTGCAGCACCCTCTGATTTAACATGAAACTGAGAGCAACCAATTGTGTCATTCAGGCTGCAAAGGGCGGAGTTGTCTAAATAAATATTTTTAAAAAAAAGAAGAAAAGATGCAGGCGGAGTCTGTGTCCTTCATGGCGAGGTCAGAGGTCAGTGGAGCAGCCCTCAAGCTGTGTTACAGCAAAAGGTACAGTACAAGAGGCCGTATGCTGAGAGAAACTGCGTGGCAGTGACCAGAATGAGGATGCTCAGAGTTTCGGTGTTAATTTCTTTCTGTTCTGCATGAAGATTACAAGGAAGTACTCAAAAAAAAGGCTGCGAAAACTAAACTGTGCCTCTTTACTGTATTAATGTAATTTTGAAAGAGCTCATTTCAAAATGTGATGACGTTTTTGTGTTTTAAAACATGTTGTTTTGTATGTGTTCGTCATCAGTGTCGCTCCGTTTCTGCATTAGCACTAAATAATACCGTCGTTCTGTCAGTTGCTACTAGTAAAAGCTACATTAAAGACAGGTGGATCTTTCTAAAAGTATATTTACTTTAGCAGACTCTATATTCCTTTCAGTCATTCTATGCTTCAGGCTGCTGAAATTTTATCTCAAAATCTTCTCCAAGAAACAGTATTGATGATAACGTGTTGCGGAGGCTTTTATATTGAGACATTTGAAAGAGCAAGACTGTAGTGATTATTCTTCTTGGATGATTCAAAACAAAATGTTTTGAGAGGCACCAGAAAGCTCATTTTCTGCTGTGTCATATTAAAATAAGATTATAGTGAGGCCAGATCCTTCTGACTTTACAGCACCGTTAAAAATCAATGTTATGAAGACAAAGTTTTGCTCGCTGCCACCTACGCTCTAAACAAAGCCAAAAGTGGAACCAGAACTGAAAATTACCTCCAGCGCCACCAGTGCATAAAATCTCGGAGGAACTGCCAAACTTCTTACAGGTGGTCTAACCCGTTTTCACAATTAACACGCTTTGCTGTTGCCTTTTTTTCGTTCCCTTTCTGCCACCTGAATATTCATGTATTCAAGAGATTCCCCTAGCAGCTAAAACTTTAATCTGTACGGTGGGAGGGAGGCTGATCTGTGAAAGACACTTTACCTTCTGCTGCTGCTGACCACCACCTTAAAATAATGCATACAGGTTCATTTATATGAGCGCTTTAATGCACTCAGATATTTAATGTATTAAATCTTTTGTGAGAGTTTGTGGGTTATGTTTGTGTGTGTGTGCAGGGAAGTGTGTTCAAAAGAAAGAGTCCCATTCAAAGTCCTGTGCGAGTGGGAGCACTCGTTTCGCACTCAGCCGGTGGGAAACTCCTCTCCTTCTCCTTTGGCGGCGGTACAATTTGCATACCCTGCCATCCTCCGTTCTCTTTTCTTCTTCTGCCGCCGGAGAAGGAGAACAGAGGAAATCAGTGAACACCGCCTCCAGGCAAAGTGCCGATCCGCAGCCGAGGGTGCCGTACAGTAGAGACGAAGCTGATTTGTAATTTTTGCGCGTGCTGGTCACTGAAGTGGAGTGCCACCTGCCTGTGATTGGCTATACTCGCTTTGATTTACTTCTATTTAAAATTGGGACACTTCTCAAAGGTAAACCAAAAAGTGACAGGCGTGGGGAGGCTGGTACAAAAAATACACGCAGAGCTGAGAGCAGAGTAAAAGTGGAAAGATGAAATTAATAAATGCAGTAAAGTGCACAGCAGTGGAACCATTAAAAAAATAAAACCTAAGTTCAATTCTGACCTCCACATTTGACAGAATACAGAGTTTTTCTTTTCTTACTATCACTGAGTCATAGCAGCAAGCTGAACTGTAGTGACTGTTTGAGTAATGAGCTGGTCAGCTGACTAAGCATTAGACATACACCAGTGAATCAGTTTTTATAATGCCAGATTTGCATTATTTATCTCCTCTCCAGAAGTGGAAAAAAATACATATTCTACAAAATAAGCTACTTTAAAGTTTTCACTTCTGTCTACAGGTAATCTGTCTGACAGTAACCTTTCAGACACCATATTCTTTAGTTCTTGCATCTGAAATGTGCTTCTCTCTGTGTTTCTTTGCTTATTTGAGAGCATATTTGAGTTGTTGTTGTTGTTTTTTTTTAAACTTTTAGTCAAACAAAGCTTGCAGTCTAAAGGTATGTTTAGATTTTCTTTTAGGATGCTAGGTGGTCATTTTCAAGAGTGTCTGGCATCATTGTGATTAATTACATTTATGTTTTCAATCTTCATAATAAGCCACTTTCACCAAACCCCCCCCAAAAATAAAACACTGTGAGTATTATTTTAAGTTGAATAAAGCATAGAAAAAGAAATAAATGTAGGAGTGGGAGGGCGACATCCTGGCAGCGCCACTGGTCTCAGGAGACATAAATCAAGAGCAGTGGACAGGTGGGTTAGGAGGGGCCTGACTCATTAAAGACACTCCTGAGACTTCAGAGGAGTGTCCCAGCAGTCCCACCAGGACAGGTGGGACTGGAAGAAAGATTGGAGAAGAGATTGGAGGCACAGCTGAGCAATTTATTCTCACCTTTCACACTGCTGCTTGATTTTTATTTGAGATTTTTTTTTTGTCTTTAAAGGGAACACCGTGGGAGCAATATTTGTATACTGTATTCTGCAGCTGTTACTGTACCTGGACGCCCAGTGAAAGCAATTCTGTGGCAACATTTACTCATCTCCCTGACTGATAACAAAAATCCCTGGTGTAGACAATTATTGATCTTTTTGACATGTTTTATTTAACTTTTCAAATCTTAGAAATATAGACCTAAGTCTCCTGTGTTGACTCATGCTTTTGAGTCTTCTTGTAGAAATGGGTGCTTTTAGGTTTATTGATATAAAACAGTCAGTTGCATGTCTGCTCGATCAACAGAAAGTTAATTGGAAACTAAAACACTCCACTAGTATTTGTTTTCTTTTTGTAACAAAAATGCCAGGCATTTGACAGTTTAGACTTCTCAAATCCTTTTATCTCATTTAAACTGAAAAGGCTTTGGTTTTGATCTGTTGTTGGGACAAAAGAAGTTGCTTGCAGGACACGTCTTTCGTTGGTTCTGTTGCCTGTAGTTTTTGTGGTTAAGATACTCCTTATTGTGGGGTTCACTTTTTTCATTCACTTGCCACATAGGGGGGATGGAGGCTGAATAAGTTGGGAGAGAACAGAGGATTTGATTAGAGATGTGGATTGTGAACTCTGTCTCTCATCTGTTCTGTATCCCGTGAGCTTGATTTGCTGTCCATGGAGCCAGCAGGATGATGTATGAAGCTTGGGAAGTGAACACCAGAAGGAAGAAAGTAGAGAAGGTGGAACGCACCTCGCTTGCACACACGATCTGAAAGTCTATTCAAATCTATTAAACAGTCATTGTAGATTTAGATTAGTTTGTTGATGCAGGAGAACATTAAGCACCGTTCTTTTTAAATTATGCAAGCAAATTCACAGTTGAACGAAAGAGAGAGCTGGAGTGGCTGAAAGAAAGGGAGTGTTGTTATTGAATTACAGGTGATGGTTGCTAATTGGGCCCTCCAGAGATTGTGTGTGTGTGCGTGTGTATGTGTGAGGCTCTAGGGATGGAGGGTTGATGAAGCTGTTAGGGTAAAGTGCAGGGCCCCTGTGTGCTCCCTGAATGCTGTGCTTTAGAGTCTGTCCCGTCCCTGCGGAGGAGTGCTAATGGAGGCCACCCAGCCCTCATGAATTACTCCCAGACTGGAAGGATGAAGGGCCGATGTAGCCGGAGGTGACGCTGCCGTAATTGAGGTGGCTTGCTGTGTGAGAAGATCGCACGGGTTTTGATGAGCTGTGGGCAAGAAGCAACACGTTTGTACCGAAGCTGTGACAATAACCACATTAGCACTCCACAGTGGTTCTTGGCAGGGTGTCAGCAGTATCTGAAAGTCATACTCTGCAAGCATTTTATTTGAATATGTGTTTTTTCTGCTGATATTGAGTCATGCGATGATAGCGACTCAGCCTATGGCGAGTCTGTGACAGTGTTTTGCACAGATTTGGATTCTATTCGTGGCAGTAGCAGTGTTTATGTCTTAATCTCCAAGTGCTTTGTGACAAATATAATTGAGG
The DNA here is from genome assembly GCA_015107715.1 of Tylochromis polylepis. Lineage (NCBI taxonomy): Eukaryota > Metazoa > Chordata > Actinopteri > Cichliformes > Cichlidae > Tylochromis > Tylochromis polylepis. Next base: position 34,018 of record VVHJ01026506.1, read on the forward strand.
AATATAATGAGCTTCCTCTCGTCACGGCAGGCAGACTGTAATTCCACACTCTTGGACCGCAGCTGCTAGGATCAAAATAAAAGCAAGGGGATTGTCCACTAGTATACTGATTGAAGACAGTTTATTAAGGTTGTCACCAAAGACACTTTTTAACATTAAGGGGCTTTTCTGATTAGCTTAACCAGCAGTAACTCCACCCAGATGCAATCAGTTCAGTCAAATTTATTTATATAGTGCTAAATCACAACAACAGTTATGTCAAGGCGCTTTATGTTGTAAGGTAAAGACCCTTGGAGTGATTGGACCCTCCAGCAGCAGGAATAAGCGCTACAGGAATGAACAGAGAATAAACATGGACAAGAAAAAAAAGCCATGAATATCTCCATTTAGCATCCATGCTTGATGAGGACATTTGGCGCAAGTAGTTTTTAGTCAAACGGTGCTTATAGTGTGATTTTGTGTCCCTTATTTTCCAAGATTTTAAATACAGCAGCTGGAATCTTTTGTATTTCATTTCCTCATGTAGATGTAGAGCTGAAACAATTTGTTCATTAGTTGATTAACATGGAGCATATTGAGCTCCTCAGCTGTAAGACTTTTCTTTGTTTCACAGGATAGTAAGTTGATAAAACAAGTCATTTTTGACATTTTATAGATCAAATTGAATCAGAAGTTCAGCAGCAGCTGCTGTCTAGTTTCATGGTTGAATATTAATTCATAAAAAACTACAGGACATTGGAGTAAAACTTGAGTAAAAATTGTCTCCTTCCTGTTTTTACTGCTTTTATACTTTTCTGGATTTATGGTTACGTCCCATTTGATTTATTTTTTTGGTGAGCATTCAGAATATATAGGACACACAGTCTTCTCCGTTGCTGCTGAGAACGCCGCTGTGCTTATGCACTTATATTTCTGTTGATCAAAGCAGTTTTGGTGTCAGTGTTGCTGTTGCAGCGTGATTGCTGAGGTGTCAGCTGTTGAGTTGACAAGAGGTGGAGAGTGGAGCAACGACAGTGCAGGGTTTCTCATCTTTTTGTTTGCGTGTTTGTGTTGCTGCCTCTCTGTGGGATTTTTGCTTGCTTTACTTTCACATAAATAGACACATTTGAGAAGGCCACCTTCATCGGCTTTAGAGTCCATATGTACAATGTGTATGTGCCTGTGTGCAAACATTAAAAAATGGCTTTGAAGATGGAAGCTGTTAGCCATAAACATACATGTAGGTGTGATTTTGTGGGGTGTTTGCTTATAAAAATGTGCCACTGTAACAGGACCTTTGTATCCTCCCAGTGTTTCCTCTCTAATTTTGCTGCAGTATATATTGGGTTTATTGCATAAAACTGTAGTGAGCCTATTTTTTTTGTACAGCTCCTGTTTCTTTACCTAAAGGATTATTTTTGCAGAGGTGTCTCTTTTTAATGCTGAGGTAAGGTGCCGGGAAGCTGTAACCTTTACACCTGTTGAGATCAAGTGTAATTTTCAGTGTGCGCTGTGAAGTATAAATATCTGATGTCAAACCACAAAACCATTCAGAATAGGTTGCAGTTTATGTGAACACTATTAATGTCTATTGAGAGTAACAGTTTTCAGTGGAAAATGAGGTGATATTTAGTTTTTGGATTAAGTTTCTGGACTATGACAAACTTCGTTTTTTCGCATTAAAATTATACGATTTTAAAATTAATCTTAAAAATAGTCCATATTGCTTCAGATTAGCTGGTTTGGGTCTATACCATTTAATTAATGTATTCCACTGTATTTACTAATTCTAGCATCGTGACATTAGCCCAGTGAATGAGGTGGGAGGACTAATTAATGCCATAGGTGGGATTACCACCATTGTCAAGCAGTTGTGTGGGAAAGCAGTGCACCAGTACAGGAATACTTGCCCATGTAAAGCCTGAACCATGAATTAATTACCAGAAAATTCATTTTTTTTGAAAATACAGTGTTTATTGAACCTTGTGAATAAAAAAAGAAATATAATATCAATTTACATATATGAGTTTTAATTTGTATCAATTTTTGCTACATCTGGCATCTGGCAGTCTTAAAATTAAGTAGTTTTACATTGTATTAATCCATTAAATATTCCTGTTGAAGTATCAGTAACAATCTTTCTTTCCTTATCTTTTTCAAAATTGGCAAAGATATTCTTGAAAAGTCACTTGTGGGTCACTGACTGAAAGCAGCCATTTTGGATGTCTCAATAGAAGACCCTCTGCTGCATGAATTACTCATCCCTGGTGGATTATCTGTGCACTGCATGTGTCTGATTGTATAAATCAGGTTTTTATGGAAAAAAAAAATTGTGTAGATAAAAAATGTAGAGGTCTCAGTAACTCACATATCAAGGTTGATGCACGTGGTGATACAGAGTTAAAATGTTCCCTTCTTGCTCCAGCAAAACCAGTATGTTGGGATGGCTCCACATCAGTGGAGCCGGAGACACTTCAGCTGTTAAGAGGAGAGCGTTTATTTCCCATTTCTAGCATGAAGAGCAAGTAACACAGCCTTTACCAGCCAGGGAACATCAAATTGGGGTTAACCTCTTTCATTCCAACTCCACTACGTTTAGGGAAGATGAGCAAGTAGCAATATCTAAATAATATACTTCAGCTAACTTGAGAGTTGTTTTGTTTAAGAAAATAATTTAAAAAATTCTCCCAAAGCCTAGCGAGCTGCTGGGCTTGGATAGAAACTGTGCTTCAAATGATGGGTTAGGAAAAAAAATCCTTTTCCTCTTGCAGACTGATGAGAGTTAAGGGAATATCAAACTGACGATAGAAACTAAGCAAAACAAGTCGACAGTTCTGATACCAGATTAGCTGCTGACTTTTGGAAACTCAGCCACTCTAGTCAATGGGTAAAAAGTTGAATTTCCTGCTTGCATCATGTATGAAACTTAAGCACAAGTCTGTCTGAGCTGCAGTTTTTCCCTTTTGGGTTAGAGGTACAAGACGTTTGGCACAGGTGCAGCTCAGGGGCTGCAGCTTTCACGTCTTGACTTGATTTCATCAACACGGTTTGTTTTTCCTCTCTAGTGTTATGCAGCAGCCATCTTAATGTGAGCTCAGAGGTACTTGGAGTTAATCTCACCAACCTTTAGTTAGTCTGCCTTCTCTAATTTGAAGAGGCAGAAGAAGCTGAAGAAACCCAAATACCACTTTTATAGGAAGCCATTATTAGTGTATGTTGTGTCTTCTATTGAGCTTCATTATGTTTACTATGCTTAAATATATTTTAAGTTAGCTTTTTTTCTTGCCTGTAAGTTAGTGAATTCATATAAGCAATTTTTTTTGCTAATCACTTGAAGTTTTAAGGAAAAAGCCCTCCTTCATTGTGAATATTTACTGATTTTCTTTCACTTTTGGTAATAAATATAATGTATTTTAGTTTTACTCTGACAAAACAACAGTTTAGGTATGTTACCGTGTTCACTGATAAATGTAATGTCAGTTTTTCAGGCATTAAACAGACCACGCAATTGAGAAAATTATCAGCAGATTCATAGAAATTATTACTTTAAACACTCGTTTCATTTTTGGCTGGATGTGCACTTGAAACACGCTTCTCCACTGAAAATGGGAAAACTGTTTTTGTGATTCTGCTTTCTCTCAGACGGAATCCATGTGAAGACATGTTCAGTTTTTATTTGTGTACGTAAAACCCTCAGATTCGTCAAGCAGCCGAGCACCTAAATGCATCCAAACAATAGCTAAAAACAAGTGGAAACAGGGAACCTGAAGGATTTGCTGCCAGTGAACGTGTATGTGTGCTTTTGTGTGTGCGTGTGTACCCTTCCCAGCATGGCAGGTGTGCCTAGGCTTCAGCGCCATTACAAATCTCATAAATACCACCTGACACCGTTACAGCAGGCAGGCTTCAATATAAAACTCTCCTCCCGTGGCGTGCAGCCCTTCAGCACAATTATATTATACCACACTTCAGGGGAAGAAAGCTAGACCCCTGCCCAGTACCTCTTAACACACCGAGCTGGTCTGAGTAAACCTGCTTTCTCTCAAGTAGTCTTCTGAATTTTTTCCCCTCATTTAAGGCACAAACCTGTTTTATTTAAAATAGCCTCATGAAATAATTAGACCTGACTTTCTTTTTTTGTTATTTTTAAAACAGGATGCTTCTCGAATTTGGAGTGTCCAGTGCCACACTTTCTTATTTGAGACTCCAACCCTGTCCAAAACGCATACTTAACCTTCCACGCACACTTCCAGAAGCAATGTGTGTAAATCCCATTCAGTCATGGTTAACAGAAAAATCAACACTGTGCAAGCCTAGGTGTTTAGAATTTTTAAGTCTCTGAATCCATAAACTGTTATAGAAATTCAAGTACATTATCAGTCAGAAGGTGTTATAATTATAAATATTTGTCTGGCATTCGCTTTTTGCAGATCCATCTCTGCACTGTTTGTCGCTTTGCTACCTCGCCTGGATGGCATTTCAGTCGAATGGTGTTCTGAATGCGCTTGACATTTTGTTAAACTGTGTTCGGAAGGTCCTGCCTGTCCCTGTGTTTTCCTTCCCCTCCTCCCTGCATTGTGCGACTGGGTAAACAGGCAGGCACACACACACACACAAACCTCACGCGTGTATTCTCACAGACTACCTATACATCTGGGGAGTTTGCTTTGTATGGCTGCAAGCTGAGGATTATGCCTTTGTCTTTACTGCCTACCACGCACGGAACAGCTTTGAGTTGTTTATTTTTGATGTTTTCCCTAAACACACCTGTAAAAGAAAAGTAGGGTAGCATCTCATTATGCTCTCCAAACAAGGCAGTATTTTCCACAGACTATACAGGGAGGATCACTGATCAGTCCTTCCTGTGTTCAGACATTAGGAGCTGCAAATTGTAGGCAGAATTAAGTTTTAAAGCACCAAATATGACTAATTGATCTGCTTGTGTGTAAAATAATAGATCATCTAAGACACTCGAAATGTTCCCAGATAGTGCTGTGAGAACTGAGCCTTTCGAATTTACACTAAACACACTGGTGTTGTGTCACAATTGGAAACACTTTAATAAAGTACTTCCCATTCCATCTCCCTGCATCCGAGAAGTTCAGCTGAACTTGAAATCTAACAGTGGAAAGCATATGGACGTCGTTGCCTTGCTTGATTTTTCTAACACTCAAACATGAAGCTGTCCTCAGCAGTGCCAGCTTCTCTGGTGCCTGGGCACAGTCTCATCTCCCAGCTTGACGCGCCCCTCGCTGACAGCCGTTCAAAGAGAGCTAGCTAACCGTCCGGCATCCAGACGGCAGCGGCTGGTCTTCATTTAGTTTGGACAGAACTCCCATGCCAGGCGAGGCTACATGCCAGATTGCTGCCTGCAGAGCTTGCAATGGCTGCTGCCAACTTCTGACATACAGTAGATGGGCGGTATTGTGCTGGCTGTGCCAAAAATACTGTGGGCTGATTAAGTAATATGATGTAAGATGGTGGGATGGTGTGAAGCAGCCTGCTGGATGTGAAATATGGCGATATCGTTAGTAGGGAATGGATGATGGAGCTGGAGCTGCGTCCATTCTCCATCTGCGTTCTGATTATGAGATTAGGCTGCCGACTGGATACACCGACCCATTCACCACGGCTTAATCTGTGAGGAAGGTGGGACTGTGCAATAACACAGATGGGCTAGTACAGTAGCTAAAGTGAAATATCATTACTAGATTATATTTATATTATATTATATTTTATATTTAAAATGTTTAAATTCAAATCTGTAAGAGTGGTCGGAGTTTGTAAAATAGGGTCTAGCCTGTTTAACAATCACATTAAAGTAAAGATCAAAACTGCTTTTTTGCCAATGTACAGAAGTTTAACTACACTTTTAATCCCTGAGATATCTCATATAAAAATAATTGGTGCCATCATCTGTTTGTCCATCAGAGCAGCTCTGACTGGTGTTTATAGCACTCTCAGCACTGTCTGTAGCATACGTAGCAGAATAGTATCACTGTTGAAGTCGAGTAAATTTTTTCATGGTAGGCTGATAACTAGTTTGGGAGAGTTAATAAAAAGCGACCTCAGCATTTTCCATTTGCAACAAACCCCTGAATTGGCCAGCTGCATGCTGATTAAGACTATCGGTAAATATATCAGGGAAAAAAAAAGATTTGGATTACCCTCCAAATATCCAGTAACAGTTGAACAAAGAACCAGGAACAGTGCACATTAATCAGCAGAACCATAAAACTGCCTGTGTTAGCCAAATGCCTCATTTTCAATGCTTGTCCCATGGCCAGATGTTAACCTAGCCATTTTAACAACCTCCTTATGTTACTCTACCCTTAAGGAACTGGTACGAAGCTAAACAAACTCATTTCTCATAGAGAACACTGGCTGTGCGCTTATTCCAAAGCAAACATTTTGAGTGATGTTACCTTACCGTTGACCTTCGTTTGCCCAGACATCTGAGGGCAGCGGTGTGATCCAAGAATATTTCTGACATGACAGCAATAGCCATTTGTGCTCCGGCATGCTTACCCTGAAGCTGAGGCCAGTCCCACACAATGACTGTCTCAGTGTTAATCTGGGCGCTCAGTTTAGCGTAGTTTAGCCTAGTGAAACACAGCACGGATACAGAAATTGCTTGCGGCAACACACCCCTCTACCCTAAAGGCTAGCTCTCACAGAGACACAGCTAAACACACAGATGTCATGTTTTTTGCACATCATAGAGCTCAGATTTTGCTGATGCTAAGCAGCACTTTGTAACCAGCAGAGTTCTCCGACCCATTTCCGAAGAAGTTTTGTGCCAGTGAGGGAGCGTGTGTGATTTGAATACTGAGCAGGTGAGAAGGAAAATGTTGGGAGAACTGGTGGAGAGTACAAGATGACCACAGCAGTGCAGTGGTACCTGCTGGGGCATAAATCAGGCGCTCACAGATATTATTATGGATAAGATGGAAGTGTTTTTCCTGGTAAAACTCAGTGACCAATGTAAGGCAAGAAAGGACATGAATTATGAAGGCAGGACTTTTCCAAGTGTACAGCCTAAAAACAAGGTGAAGGAAAAGAACGATTTATGGCTTAACTGTAAAATAAGATACTGAACATAAATACATCATGATTCTTTTAGGCACCGGTGGCGAATCACACAGTGGAGGAGAAAACTTTCCTGTGCATTGTAATATCAGCTATGCCACAAGCTCGTTAGCCAGTCAAGAAGAGGTTTGGCAATATAAATGTTTGCATTGCAGCATCTCCATGAGAACAGATGCTGGAGTTTTATTGATCAACGATATGATTAGCTGCATGCTTCAGCAGTACCTGATTTGGATGTAGCTATATCCTTTGTCTTGTAATACAAGACCAAGGGCCTAATGGATATTAAATTTGTCCCTCTGTAAATTGGAACTGAACCACAGCATGTCTTACAAAACGGAAAGCATAGATTTAAAAACAGGTCATTTTGCAGGTAACAGAGTCCTCCAAGTGGCACACGTTCAAGAAGCTGTCAACCGCAGTTTTTCCCATTATATTTAATGGTAATTATTACATTATAAATGTTTCTAATGCTGTGGCAGGCAGGGAGAAGCGCGCTATAGGCGATTGAAGACTTAATAGGTGAACCTTAATGACATTTTTAGTGCGATAACCCGCAGCAGTCTTAAAAGGAAAGGTCAGTGGAGACAGTATTAACATGTAAAGCAGAAACCAGCAGAAGTCAAGTGTTTTTCCATCCGTTGTGTTTTCACTTTCCAGCAGCCCTTTGTAGCTTTTCCCGACAGCTTCACATGAGGCCGTAGATGGCGGGCGGCTTGATTGAGAGGATATTAACCTTGTTGCACCTACCAGAGACTGAACAACCCCCCACTCACAGGGTAGAGTGACAGGAAAGATGGAAGCAAAAGAAAGGGGGCTGGGCTTTCTGTTAAAGGGTATAAGGAAGTACTGCACAGACAGTTTGAGGCACAATGAATTCCTCTTCTTGCACATGGAGGTCACAGGTCAGCAGCGGCTGCATAACTGCCTCTCAGCTGGAAGAAGAAGAGATTTTCCATCAAGGACACTTAAGCAGGTTGGGTGTTTGAGGGGTTAAACCAGCTGTTTGGGTTTCTCCCAACAACATATCTCCACTCACAGTCCAATTCCTGATGGCTGTGCAAACTGGCAGACATAGTAAAGAGAGAGACAGAGCCTGAATAGAAAGCTGCAGGAGAAAGCTTGTGCTCCCAAAGAGCTAGTGAAAGTGTGAGCCAATTGTGTTGTTGTACCAATGCATGTGCATGACGGAGCTTCATGCTTAACAAGCATTATGTCCTTTTGTCACGTTCCACCTGCATCATTATCAGCATCAAATTCAGATAAATGATTGTACAAAACTACACAAAAAGAGTCACTGTGCACGCAGACCTGCCTGAAAGTACAAAGATGGTTATCTCATGATCAGGGCCAAGGAACAGTAAATGATGCACAAGAACAGAAAAATATTTTAATGTGTAGCTGGCTTTAGATCTGATTTTCTTTTTTGTTTTGAGCACGCAGAATTGCTCCATGGCAATTATTTTTTCTGTTTTCATTCTCCTCCTGAATCCCTGCTGAGTCACACGTAATATTGTTGTTGTTTCAGTTACAAATCATGTATACTATTATACAAGCTATTGATGGAGTCTTTCTTTAAATTCATTCAAACACGTGGACTCATCGAGACCTGTGTAATCAGTCTTCTGCTTTTCCCAGCTGTGATGTGATGAACTGCTCTACAAATACTCCTCTTTTTCGATGCTTTCGATTGAGTTTTATTGTCATGGAAACGAGGATTGAAATGTGATTAGCCGTCAAAAATGACAGAAAAGTTTCAGCTGACTTTACTGATATGAGACACAATTCATCACTCTGTTGTTCTCACGGTGAATCCAGAGGTTGAGAGTCAGACACAAAAATTTGAAAAACACCGTGGGGTGAAACTACTGGGTCAAACACTAATGCTGAGCCTCGAATACACAGCGATGACCTAGATTTACTCTCACCAGTATCTGTCACTCTAGCAGAACAGCAGAGGCTCCTATGGGATTGAAAAAACAAAGGACAAGTCCAGAGTACCTTCAATTCTTCATGAAAGTGTCGTCTGCGACACAGCTGCCGGTTTGTTGTGTGTTTTGCTGATCATAATGGAGCAGCTGTATGAAAGGGAAACTGTTGGACAGGCACATTTTCATGAATCTGAGGCTGGAAAATAATAAAGTAGAGGACTTCCTCTGCATGTACACCAGAGGCTGCATTACAGAAAGGTCCTATGATAAGTTAAGGTCGGAATAAGTTAAGGTCGTTCAGGTACTCAAATTATTTTATTTCAGTGAATAAAGTCTTTTATTCACAGTATTTTTTCTTAACAATAACCTAATGTTAGGAAGAGTATGTTACCTATAATACTGCTGGCCAAAAAACATCAACCGAAAAGATCCTTATCCTCTGGAATGAAATGAGTGAGTGTGAGACCTCGGGAAAAGAATCATCCAGTGCACTGGAACAGCACATGCCCAGGCTTATCAATTCCTTTTATCAATTCTGACATGTTTTTCTGGCACATTGAAAAACATGCAAGCCTCTGTTTTACTGTTTCTGCACTGTGTTCAGACTCAGAGGTAATGAAACAATTAAGTCAGTGCCGAAACCTGTGTGGGCCTAATTCTTTACAAACACAAAACTGATCAGGAATTGATATGGGATTTGATAACGAATCTGGCCCTAGCTCCTAGTCAGAACTAATTGCTAATGGATTGAAGGAAACACTACATACCAGGGGATTGTGGTTGTTAATGTATATAACCTGTGGCAATGGTGTAGTTCATCAGGTGTTGCAGGAGGTAAATTTCCCTTTTTATGTTTTAATTTCCAGACCTGTGTACGTTTACCATGGAAATGAGTGCTACTATGATTAAATCTGTACTTAGTGTCTGTGCAGCTTGCTAAAGGGAGGAATACCTTTGTGACTCTCTTCACAACGATTAGGGTTTTGTCTCCAGCTATTTCTGTATTTTTCTGAAACCAATTATCCAACTTCACATCATCAGCATTTGTCAGGGTTTGCGGAGGTGAGAAAGCAGGCTGAGTTTAAATTTTATAGTGTTTATGCACTTTTCATGTGCACAGCCCTGAGCAATGCTATCAATGTCTCTCTAGGGAAACTAACTGGAAACATGCTATTATCCCCCCAAAATTAGGTTTCATCATGTCTGTCTACTCTTTATGACAGGCGGCCTTTCACTCTGCCTTTGAGTGCAGCTATTTCGATCAGATATAAACACGTCTGACATCACTGGACAGCATGTCTCAGAAACTACTTCTGGCAGAGCATGAACTGGCTCTTAGTCACTACATCCTACTCTTGCTACATTTGCTTTGTTTGAAAGCACATGTACTCTTTGGATCAGTAGATGGTAGCTGGGTAGAGAAATTTTGGCCAATGTGGTGGGAGCAATAAAACTGGAGCGCTTTAGAAAGCCTGTGTATCATCCTCTGGCCTGGTGCATCCCTGCTGTTCAGTGCATGCCAGCTTGATGTTTTCATTAGTACTAAAGTAAATACACACGGTTCTTGCTTAATGTTTGAAATTGTAATTTAATCTATGCTTAGGAATATTATAATTTCAACATTGTGACATTTGTGGGTGTCTTCCCAGCTCATTTTGGCAGATGAACCCGACTGCTTGGGCTGGAATGAAAAAAAACCCTCATGTAATGCAACAGTGTAAATTACATCTGTGCCGGTGCCACTGGGGAAGATTCCCCTGTGTCTGCTGGAAGATAAACTGATTTATAGTCAAATGAATGGATTCAGCTCCAGCTCAACGCATTGCTGAATTTTAACCGTAAGCTAGCTGCCCTGCTTTCCTTCTTTCCTCAGTGAGTGTCATGTGGCTAAAGGCCATGCGCTTAGTTTCTCCGCCCTCCCCAACACACTAACCTGTCTTGTCTCCTCCTGCAGCCTCCTCCTCCTTCCATGAGATGGCCTCTGCATGCTTTGTCACTGCTCGTTTCCAGTCAGTGGACGGCAGTGGCTGGGTAGTGACCTTTCCGACCTCTTTAGAGCGAATGGACGCTGTGTGGCTTTGAGCTTGGCTGCACCGTCTACTTTCTGGCCTCTGGTCTTACACTAAAACGAGGCTGCTCATTGGGGGGTGGCAGAAGCTGCTGGTAACCATCAGCATGGTGGTCACCATCTGCACTTCATCAATGAGTGTGTTTGAATGCATTAAGAGCACTCAATTAATAGTACTTAATATGTTTCAAATGTTTTTTTATTGTATTGTAATTTCTCCACTAAGCAACTAAATCTAAATTAGGGTGATATTCATTAGTAAGAAAACCTTACACAGATGGTATAAGAACAGCTACTAGCAAGGAGGAAAAGTTGTTCATACAGATTGAAGTCTGTAATATACAGAAATCACCAAGAACTAAGAAGTAAAACTACTTAATCATGACCTAATCCTAATCACCATTATTTTCATTGATACTGAAATCAAGATTATTTAACACGATTAGGCTAATCATCAAACAAGTGCATCGCTACAACACAGAAGCATTTTATCATAATTGTTGACATCAGAACTGTAATTTAAAGTAAAATTTGATTAGCAATAAGCATTCAGTTCTGCACACAAATGACACTTTTTTGTGCTAAGTGAAGAAATCTGATTTGCAGTCATTAAATTAAATGTACTCATTTGTAATCCACTGCGTCCTGCTGTAAACGGTCAGTGACTGCAAAGTCCTGGGAAAGGACTGACCTCATTACCTCACAAGAAGGTCTTGTCAGTGCACCAAGCAGAATACAAATCATCAAGTCTGGCCTAATTAATCACCTGTATTGATCAGATGGTGCAGGGATTGGCAGAACACATGAAAAAAGCATCTGTGAAAAAAGAAAGAATGGATCTGAGTTTGATTTAAATGCTGATTCACTACTGAAAGACTGTCCTCTACATCCCTTATGTCCTTTGCTATTTCACTATCTAAACAGGGCTTATCGCTGCACTTTTCTACACCGGGTAAGCAAGATATAAATGTTGGACAGCAGTAATATGCTGGGTGGTTTTGCTCAAAATGAGGCCTCTGTATTTCCTGACCTTCTCCTGCTCTGGGTGCCAAGGCTCATCAGCTCTGACGAAAAATTAGCCTCAGCTCTGGAGCTGTGTTTTCAGTAAACTTGTGGACCGATATCTCCAGTCTGGGTTCTCTATGAGGAAACTATTTATCTGTCAGTCTGGCGGTCATACTTGTGTTATATTGTAGAGGGGGTCCTCTGGGTGAGTCAGGTTTTTATAGACAGAGTGTAGTGGAGAGGTGAGAGACTTGCAGCTCTCCAAGGAGTAGAAAGCAAAAGAACGAGTATCATGATTCAGTATCATATTGTCATACTGACACATTAGTGTCTGGTGCCGTTGACAGATTTTATTATCACATCCTGCTTGTTTTTCCAAAATCATTTCTTTTCCCAAGTAACAAGAGGGATTTTTCCTAAAATCTAATAATACATTTTTAACAACTCAGCATGAAGAACAGTTGAGAAAAAAATGTGCTGGGAGCTAAATGGACCCAAGCCTGCAAGATAGTTCAGGCAAGTAACTCGAATTGTGCTGTGCCAAACACACTTACATGCTTCACCCCAGGAATACACTGTGATGTCTCAGATGCAGATTTGATTCCTTTGAAGAGAATCAAATCTAACCAGGAGTATTTCTACCTTTGACATGGTCTTTTATTTTGGAAGTTGACTGGTTTCTCTATGCAGTTCCTGTGTGTGACTTCCTGCCCTCCTCATGTGCTATGTGGAACTTGACACAAATAGACCTGCCCCTATTTTTAAAGGCGATGCAGAGTGGAGAGGTGCTTCTAGTACACTGAAATTGCAGCCATCATCTTGAGTGGAGCACAATTAGTTCCAGTTGTTATATTGGACCCCAAAATGGTCTGTCACCTAAAGGCGCTGGGTGATATTTGCTCATCATACATCATCATACATTATCACATATGCAATATTTGTGGGGAGTAAGGAGCTCAGAGAATAGAAACCAAACTAATTGTATTCTACTTCTGCATTAGTTATCTTCACACTTGAGTTGTCTGAACAGAATATAGTTTGTTTTTTAATATAAGACATTTAAGAACATATGTCACTTGATTCATCAACAATGCTTGTGCCGAGGCCTATTCATAAACACTTTGTGTTGCCTTCTGGGGCATTTTCAGGAATACAGACGCCTCCAAAAAAACAAGTTAAACCAGAAACTACAATATGACATTCTATATCAAAGGTTAAATTTAGGTTAAATCAAAGGTTAAATTTAAACAACTTGCTTTTAACAAGCAAGTTGTTTAAATTTGCCACATTAAACTGCACACTGCACTAAACTGTGAGAAGGATGAGCCTTAACTCACAGGCTATAAACAGTAATATAAAATGAAGAAGCAGCTTTCTGTAAGGAACCGGTTTACTGCAGGTCATGCTGCTCATGCACTGTGGTCTATTTGTGCTCATAATAAAATCAAAGAGTCACACGCAGGCGATGTATGCATGATGTATAGCCTGCCAGCACTGTGAATGAGCATGCGCACACACAAGTCGTTTAACAGACCAAAAAGATTTAATGTCTTAGCTTCAGATCTCACGTCTGCCAAAGTGGAGACCTACATAAAATGGAATTACATAAAGAAAGAGAGAAGAAAGGAAAGTGCTAGTATGGCAGTTTTTCTTGCCATAGGCACACATGCACGCGCACGCACGCACGCACACACACACACACACACACACACCTCCTCCCTCTCCCTCTCACTCAGTAACAGCTGGGTTTCTTAGGTAAATTCAATCAGTTGCTCCCCGGTTGCTCTGGCTCTCATGCGGCCCCTATCATGGAAACTCAAGCTATCAGATTGATTTTCGCTCTTGCAGTCGGCTTCCCTTCTGTTCTGCCTAGTGTATCAGGGATGGTCTGACTATTTGACTAGATCCAGCAGAGCTGAAAGTCTTAGAAGCAGGTAACTTGGGGCTGCCTGCAGGAGTCATTAGAGCCCCTGCTTATCATCACTATTATTTTTGACTTATCTCACTTCCTACCATGTAGTAAGCCTGCGTAGTCACTCAGTCTCTCTGTGGCAGTGACAGCGGATATTATATGTGAGTGCCTTTCTCAGAGTAAAGCTTATGTAACCTCCCTTCTCTTTTATTCCCATGGGTGTGCTTCATAGACTACTAGAAAACAGGGTCAGAGCACCTCCTCTTAATCGCTTATTCTTGGCCAAGCAGCCTTGCAACACCACACACACACACACACGCACACACACACACATGCACACACGTCTCCTTGAGCTATTTTCTGCCTGACTTCAGGTCCTGCCCTCAAACCTGTCCTCCAACTAAACCTCGGGATTCAGAAGACGATTAAAGAGACAATTCACCAAAATTCAACGTCTTGTTTCGCAGGCTGAATGTCAGACTGTAGGGGAGCAGGTTAGGCAGCATCACTAATCAGTTTTATGTCCTCTTACTCATAGGCAAGTGATGTTAGACCAGCAGAGAACCTATCAGCTACAATGTTTGTCCTAAATAATATTTTTAAAGGTGCCCTGGGACTAATATAGGGACCTACAGTGGTGTCCCAGCCTCTACTCATCGTTGATGTTTTTCAGGCTGAGGTGAGAAGCTGTTCAGGTTATCAGAATCTGGTTATAAGAAAAAAAGTCCCAGCTTACTTAAAACAACTTAATTGTTTAAATAATCTCAAATAGACAGATTTTCTTGAATTCCCAGACCTTTTGTGCTTGGTGGTGTTGTTTTCCGTTAAATGAGTCGAGGTAAATGTCAAAAATGTAATGGTTTGACATTTAAAATCATGTGTTTAAAAAATAATTGGTTTCAAGGCAGATCTGGGGCATGTAGGGCACATTTAATTAAAAAATGTTAAAAAAAAAAGGCTTTTATTTTAGAATAAAAATAATTGTTAGCCCTAGTTATATGAAGTCAAATATTAGAAAGCTGTCCAATTTGTGGAAAAGCGAGGGCTTTTATCTACATATTTCACTTTTCACAGATGATTTACAAAAGGCCTTTTTTTACAGAGTACATTTTGACATGTCAGAGTAAGAAAAGGACAGATGTTAACAATGAAATTATTGTAACACTGTCATGGCTTACTGGGACACTTGAATGGAATAAAACCATTGTTAAAGTTTTTTGTAACTCTGTTATGACAAGTCAGAATGTCTGCTGTGTAAAAAGACCTTCAAACAGGAAGAAATCCTGAAAAGAGGCAGAAACTGGTTTCTGTACCTCATTAATAATGAATTAAGTAGATTGGCTCATTAAGATGAATAGGGATTTAAAGCCAGAATTACACATGCTCATGTCTTATCAATATGTATGTTGTGTCTAAATAATTCACCAGAAGTGTTTGTGTCCCCATTTTTGGTCCATTGTTGGAAGTAAATCTGAAAAATGTAAGAAATCAGTTTAGCAAAGCAGAAGTTACTTTGATAGATAGACACTGATCAGTTCTAGTTCCCTTAAGCACTTTATGCTTTTCCTGTTTACTGATGTAAGTACATTACTGAAACCACATGGAAACATAGAAATCTGGGTTACTAGATAAAGGACTACTATGTTGTAAAATATAATGTAAATGATTCACGGGTCTACTTATCATTTTCTGGCCTGGTCTTTAAAACAGACAGAAAACTGTCAGAAAACACTAAAAAGTGGCCTTCCTGGAACCTGAGGGGAAATTTTCATGTTGTAGCTAACTAAATGCAAAAAGTTTAAAAAAAAAAATCTTTTCTTTAAATGACAAAAAAAGAAGCTGTAAATCATATAATTTGACAAGGTGTGATGTTTATTAGAGTAGCGGCTGATTAATCAACTTATTGCAGCTCTGCTGTGGTGCTTCACACAAGCACATTTGGAATGCACCATTTTTTCAATTTGTTCATTCTTTTGCTTGATATTTAATCCCCCATTTATATCAGCACAACTTTCAACTTCTATAGTCTTCATCTTAATTAGCCAGTTAATTAGCCAACTGAAGTGAACTATGTCCTTAGATAACATAAAAGATGGACCCAACTTCCTGGTCTGAAATGTGAAGCAGATACTGGAGCCTTAAACCTGCATCTTTTCCAATGGTCAGCAGGGGGCGACTCCTGTGGTTGCAAAAAGACTTTTCATTGTATTGATGTGTATGTGTAAATGGCTGTAAACCGGGGGTCTCAAACTCAAATGAGCTGTGGGCCACTACTGGCACTGTCATCTCCTTGGAGGGCCACTTTAGTGTTCAAGTAGTACAGAAAACATCCACTAATATTTCCTAAAATGTAGTGGGTTTTTTTTTTTTTTTTAAATTCAAATATTGTATAACAAGACAAAACTGCAAATGTGAACACATTTTTTTTCTCACTCTTAACTAACTGAAGCCTTTCATTGAACTACCAAATAAACACACTGGTACTCTCTTTCTGGGCAGCACTTCTGCTATAATTTTGTTCTTATTTAACAAAATAAAAATGCAGACATAAGTGTACACATTCGTTTTTGACTGCTAGTGAAAAATGTTTTCTTTCCAAATAAATCTCTCACTGAACTAACACAGCCAATCCCTCAACATGTTTGTACTCTCCTTGTTACCTCGGCCAGGTCCGCGGCTCTGAACCGTAGTAAAGAGACCTCTGGCTAATACTTCAGGTTCCGTGTCGGGCTCGTAGCCGGTAACTAGCTTTACTGTCTGGATCAACTTTGCTAGCGAGAGACAGAGAGAGGCGTTGAAAGGCTGCTCCAATGGAACGTTATTGTTTCAGAGGAAAACACGAACACAGTGTACAGTCGAGTCTTAACAGCTTACTTACAACTGG
>VVHJ01026507.1:208-12738 GCA_015107715.1 Tylochromis polylepis
TCTTGGCAGAGTTTAATAGACTCAGCCGTCTGCTCCTTGCTCCCTGAACTATAACAGGACATTGGAGTAAATTCTCTACCATCTCACACTTCTGTGTAATCAGTTTTCTGTTTGACGTTTGTGCAGCATTTTCAGCTGTGTGAAAACTATAACTTTAATCTCAGCCGAAGCGATTTACTCAGGAACAAATGAAACACTGAAAAAAGCCAAACAATAACATGTTCAAGTCATCTAAGTGACTCATATATCATGTTTAACCTGAGTAGCGAAAGACCGCGGGGGGGGGGTCTGAAAACGATGTGTCGGGAGTCCGGTATTTCGGTGCACTAGTGAGCCTCGAGCTCCCGGTCAGCCATCGAGCTGGTGGGTAACAGACGTCTCCAAAAACGTCAGATATGCAAATATGTGATGTCTTGATAAATCGAGCAGATATTTGAAGTTTACACAGCTACATTCTCGCCTGAAAATATCTTAAAAGTTTATTTTGTGACCCAGAAAGAGTCATATTAAAACTAAGTTTTAATATTAAGTAGCTGCCGCCATTATTGGAAACTGGAATTGGCTGGGCCGCGCTATGAATCCTGGGATATGGTGGGCCGCAAAGGATACACCCGACCCATCCTTCAAATCCGGGGAAATGAAGGACGCATTTATCGGCCGCATTTGGAGGAGTCTTTGAATTTGGACAGCCTTCATTGCGTCACTGTGACATAATCGGCCTACAAATGCGGCCTTCGAAGGATGAGGGCCCTGAATTTGGACAGACCCATAGTCTCTCTTATTCTGAGTTCACCAGCCTTCAGATATCATTTTTAATGTCTCGGTGTGTGGATGCTTTTTTTTACCTGCACCCTTCTCTGTTTGCATACAAGTGGTTTGTGTAGGCTTATTGAACATTACTGGTGGTGGTACATGTCTGAGTTTGATACGTATGTGTGTATCAGGACATTGACGGGTCTGGGGATGTTGGTTTGTTCGATGGATGGCACGGTGGCCTATTTGGACTTCTCCCTGGATGAACTGGGAGACCCACTGAATGAAGAGGAGAAGGTAAGAAATATCAAAGCATCACAGAAATTGTGACTGTATGTTTACAACTAGTCCTGTATACACTTAAAATCTATTTAGATTTTTCTTATTTTCTGTCATATATATTCTACTACAAGATGCTCATGTTAAACATAGCTAGAGTTTCAAATAATGAGGTCAGCTTGTGTACTAGGAAATCATGTAGGTCAAGTCTCAAACTTTGAATGCTTGGTTTCAGATCGCGTTTTCTGCTCTTGGCTTCGTTTTATGACATATAGGGGATATCCCAAATGTGGTCATCTCGGGCCCACGGCTCTGCCTGTGTGCAGAGAAAACTGCCCAAACAGCCAATCAGAAGAAAGTAGGTTTAGAGAATAAGGAGCTAAGATGGCTTGTTTTAGACAGAGGATGAACTGAGGGATTTATACCAAGGCCCTGTATAAGATTATTAAGGGTTATTTTAACCGCCAACTATGCAAGGCTATTCCAGCAGAGTATAACAGTAAATATATGGAGCTGGAAAAAATGAGGTCCAATTTAAACATTTTGGAGCCTGAGTAAGTGCCCAGGAGTGTGTTACCCACTGGAGCTAGCTGAGCAGCTTGCCTTGTGTACTGTCTTTCTTTACTGGTGGGGGGGGGAATTTAGGAGCCCAGTAAGATAAATGAAGATTATTTGAACTGTGGCTCATACAGATCTACTCTAGTAGAGTGCAACAATGAAAATGTAGAGCTGAAAATTTGTACGTCAGATATATTTAAAGTCCGAGTCTTCCCCTCGTCTTTTATTTATTTATTCAGCTAATAATAAACTATAAACCAGCTAGCAGATACAAAGTTTTCTTTAAACCAGATAACAAAGTTGTCCCTTTTCGTCTCATTTTTCATTCTTAGAAGTAGAAGAAAAAAAAATCGGTGAATGAAAAATGAACCATTTTGTTGGTTGTTCTTGCTTAAATAAGGTTTCTTCCCTCCTATAAAACTTTTCTTTCCCTTCTTGTGACAAATAGAACAGCATCCATCAGAACATCTACGGTAAGAGTCTGGCTATAACCAGCACCGAGGCTCACCTCTCCACCACCATCATCGAGAACCCCGAGATGCTCAAATACCAACAGGAGCGGCAGAACTCGGCCCAGGCCAACTCAGGACCAGGTGGTGCTGCACCTGAATCCTCGGCACCGAAACTCAACAGCATGATGAACGGGGAGTCTCTGGAGGACATCAGGAAGGTAGATGGAGCAGCCATCTATAAAAAAATGAAATAAAGGGGGGGAAAACATGCTTGGAGAGTTCTGGGAGGTGATTCCTGGAAGCATATAAGAAACCTATATTTTCTTTGGGTGTTTAGAAAACTGTTAGAGAGAGTAGAGACAATAGATATTAGAAATAAAAGGGGAAAAAAAACTCAGCCAGCAGTGATTTATTAGATATATATTTATGTTTTAAACTTTTAATTTTTCAAAACAGACTTTTAGTATCTGTGCAGGCTAAATTTCTCAGATGCTTTATTCTCTCATCTGGCAGAATCTTTTGAAGAAGCAGGTGGAGACCAGAACAGCAGATGGCAGAAGAAGAATCACACCGCTCTGCATTGCTCAGCTGGACACGGGGTAAGAAAGCATGAAGCACACTCCGGTGAACAAGATGGCTGATCTCACAAAAATAGCTGGTAGATCATGTTTGGATTCCAAAGATAGCGGCTGGACTGATTACAGATTTCTTCTGTGCCATCAAAGCAACAGCAACAAACTAAGAAAAGAGCTTGAAGTACCAAATCTTTGGTTTTGAATCCACGCAAGTTAGAAGACTCATATCAGTCTGAACCGCATCTAGATTTAATAAACAGTTGAAACAGGGGGCTGTTGTTGCTAGCTTTAACAACATAGAAGCCACATGGTGCAAAGTGAGGATGATGCTGGTCCACAGAGCTAACGATCACGGGCCCTTTTCTCTCTGCAGGGATTTCTCTCCGGCTCTGTTCAACAGTGTTCCCATCCTGCCCTCGGGCTCATCCATGTCCAGCCAGCTCACTCCCCAGCTCAGCTCCGACTCCAGCCCAGGACAGGCCTCTTCTATGGGGCTTAAGCCCACACACGACCCCATGCTTACCTCACCTCCTCCCAACAACACTGCAAAGGCAATGGAGGACAACAACGATGGGTACGGAGATCACGGATAGGGAATTTTAGCTTTCATTTCGGTTTTACCCTCTCTGCGTTTTGTCTTTTTTGTCATACTTTAAATTCCCAAACCTCCCACTTCTTCTTCCCAGTCGTTTACATGGCGCTTGGTCTTCTCATTCCTGCCTTCACTCGTCTTTCTCATCATCTCTGTTCTAGTGTCAAGTCCAGTCTGCTGCTCACCTCCGCCTCCAAGATTGAGCCAATGAAAGCTTTGGACTCCAGGTTTACAGAGAGGTCAAAAGCCACACCAGGCGTGACGGCCGCCATCTCGTCCACCGCTGGACTCACACCGTTAGACAGGTGAGTATCTCTGTGCAGATGAAGAACACCAAACACAAAAACGGAACACGGCGACACATCTGATGTCCCGTTCTAGCAGCAGGCCGAAAGACGGCGTCACCGCTCAGAAGGAGGCAAAAACCAAAGAAGAGACCAGCAGTGACAGCGAGGATAAGATGGCTGCCATCAACAAGAACCTGACGTTTGGCAAGAGGAAACCAGAGCTGCTGTTGGATGGAGGAGAGGTGGTGGAGAAGAGGAAGAAGGGTCGGCCCAGGAAAGACAAGATGGCCGCTTCCATGGCCCAACCGTTCAATCAGGTAGAGGGATACGTGGATGGATCTGAAGCCTTGCAGCATTTTAGACCTGAGAATCTGTTATTTTAAGCTCTTTGGGTGCAGATAGAATAGAGTAACCGAGTGCACTTTTCTACTTTCTCTTCATAGCAGATAACTCCTCCAGCTGAGCGGGAGCCCAGCAGGGTTGCAGCTCCTCCAGCTCCTGTCGCTGTTCTCAAACTACCAACACCAAGTACACAGAAGGCCTTCAGTCTGCAGGTACCACACCGTCTGCCATCTCTTTGGTTTGGACTTTGTGTTCAGTGTGTTTTATCCAGCAGGAAGATGTATTGTTAGAACCACCTTAATTTACAGTTTGGTTTTCCACCTTAAATGCTACGTGTTTCCATCCCCCGTCTCATCTCCCACAAGCTGTACGGTTTTGCTTCGCGTCTTTCTTTTTCTTTTCTTTTCTAAGTTTCCATCTTGTTCTGCTAGCTAAGGTTGTCCTTGTTCTCCACCTGCTTATGTCTTTTGGCTTTTTCTTCTTTTTAGTGTTCAAATATTTTCCTCTGTTAGGCTACTCGTTTTTCATCTTTAATGACAAACCTTTTCTCTGCTCTTTTTTTGTTTTTGTTTTTCTCAAGCCCACATCTCACAGGTAGCAATGGTTATTTCAGTTCAAGCCTATTTGTTTGTTTGTTTGTTTGTTTGTTTTGTTTATATTTATTATTAAATGGCCATCAGCACTTTCTAAAGCCTTCTCTGGATTCCTCCTTGGACACTTATCGTTTCAGTTTCTTCAGTTAGAAATTCTCGCTTTTTGTTTGAGCAGCGCAGTCTTCTGTCTTGTCTCGAAACATCCGCCGTTCCTCCAAGATTTCACTGAAAGATTTGTAATTGATGAAGGCGATGCTGCATACATTATCGAGAGCGTTTGTTGAATGTATGTGCAGGTGAGCATGGAGCCCTCGGTGTTCCTGGAGGTGGAGAATGAGGTGTCCGTGGTCGCGGGTTCGAAGCTCAGCCAGCTGCGATGCTCCAGAGACGGACGAGACTGGAACACGCTCCTGCCCAGCTCCGTGGTCGTTGCTGCAGGCAGCAGGTAGGAGGCGCTGCTGAGTTTTCATACAGACCTAGAATCTCTGTTTATACTTGAATTGACTCACTTTCACTTTTTGATGTGAGTAAAAATGTTCAAATTAACAACTAACATCTTCAGAAGTTAAAAGGTCAGGGACTAAAGACATTAAGCAAGGTAATGCAGATTCATTGCCTAAATTACATGCAGAATAATTTTTATGTGTGCAGTCATCCTCTGAAATCCCAGTCTGAGGAGGGGAAAACCCTGGAGGTATCACTGAAAAGGTGCTACTGATTTTAATTTAGGCCACACGGTTATGGAAATGAAAACATCGGCAGGTCTCATGAAGAACAGAAAAAGAACAGAAGAATGTGAAAGAAATGAATTAACAGCACTAAATTCGGTCTTCCTGATTCTCCTCCACTCCCTCAGTGACATCCTTGCAGTCGCCTGTGAGGACAGGATGTTGTCAGTGTTCTCTTCGTGTGGGCGGCGACTCCTTCCTGCCATCCAGCTAGGCACGCCTGCGTCTGCCTTACACTGCTCTGCCCACTACGTCATGGTTCTGACCGCTGGAGCGACGTTGTCCGTGTGGTCAGTGTTCGGCTGCTCTGTTTGATTTGAATTGCTTGGGGCCTTTTTGTTTCTTTTTTCTTTTCTTTTTTTTTTCTTTAATCTCTGAGGTAAAATACTAGTTTCACAGAGATGCCTAAGTATGTAGAAAATGCATTAATTTATGTTGGTAGTATTTAGTATTTAAAGAATATTTGTCATTATTCTAAAATCTTTGCTCTTTGTAATAATTAGTTTTTTGTTTGTGCAGGGATGTTCAGAAACAGAAGGCTCTGGTCAAGAACGAGTCTCTGCTGACTATTTTATCTGGTGAGTCATCAATACGGCTGATATCTGCTCACATCAAAACAAGCTCGACGGATAAAACAGTAGAGACATGTAGCGAGGTGTGCTATGAAGCAAGTTTAACGCGTTAATGGGTATATTAAGTGTTAAAGTGGCCTATCTGCATCACTAAAGTGACTAATGCTGAACACGTAACCTGCTCCAAAGCAAGTCATCTTCAGAGTTTTGTTTAAAATTTATACTAATTTATACTTTCACTGATTTATTTTTTATCTTTTTTTTTTTTTATATATATATGCGCAGTCTGTTGAGCTGTGCCTTACTGACGGCGTTCACATGCACCCAGTTGGTTATGAGGAAAACAAATATTGCGCTTGTTGCTAATCTGCTGCCATTTCTGTTTTCCACTGCTGGCCTTGCAGCGAATAGAACAAAAGGAAATAAAAATGAGTTCATTCGCAGGCCATTTTACACTGAGAATATAAAATCAGTAGTGTTTCACCAAAAGCTGAAAGTATTACCCCCATGACCAGCATGAAGCTATGGGACAGAGGCAGACCCACCTGTTATTGCTGACTGGAGTTTTTAGGTTTTGTAGTGCCAGCTAACAGAGAGAACGTCTGGTTATGTCGAACTTGCTTCACTGCACTCTTCAGGCGAGAGTTAAAATATTTCAGTTTGATGTGATTACAGTATACATTGACTCGGGTGACAATCAATCAATCTACTTTGATTGTCTGTCACCTGTTTATCTGTCTGATTTGTTGAAGCCCCATGTCCCCATTCGTTCGCTTCGGTCAGCTGAGCAGATGTTGCTTTCGGTCCCGAAGTCACGGCTGAAGCTTAGAGGAGACGAGCGTTCTCTGTTGCGGCTCCAGTGCTCTGGAATAACCTTCCTCTCCATATCAGACGGGCTACATCAGTGCCAGTTTTTAAGTCCAGATTGAAAACCTATTTTTATTCCCTGGCTTTTAACTCTGTGGGCAACTGACATTTTTATTAATTTTTATTAATTTTATTGCTATGTCTGGTTTTCACTATTTTATTATTATGTTTATATTTGTATTGTACAGCACTTTGGTACACCGGGTGTGTTTTTAAAGTGCTATATAAATAAATGATGATGATGATGATGATGATTGTGTCTTCAGGTGCTGACACTACAGTGTCCCAGTCTCTGCTGACTCAGCAGGGAGTTCCAGTCATCGGACTGTCCAACGGGAAGTCGTACTGCTTCAGCTCCTCACTAGAGACATGGTGAGAAATGCTATGGAAGTACTCACTGTACTCATCTTACAGATGAATAATGAACCGATGGATTTGACAGCTGTGATTAAACCATGTCTCTCAGGACTCTGATAGCAGATAAAGGCGACTCTCTGGTTCAGTGTGCTGACTTCAGGAGCTGCCTGCCTAGCCACGATACACCGGTGTCCTCGGGGCCTCTGGCTGTCATGCAGGGACGCAACCTCAAGTATGTCTTTAATATTTAATCTCCACTTCTCATCTCCGGTAATATAAAATGTAATAAAGAAAGTCAGTAAAAAAAAAAAATCTTGCTGCTCCCCGCAGTGCCGGTCGGCTGGCTTCCCGCCTCTCCTCCACCCCTCACCACCTGCAGCAGAGCATGACGCTGGCCTTCCTGGAGAATCAGCTGGCGTCTGCTTTGACTCTGCAGTCAGCACAGGAGTATCGCTACTGGCTGCTCATCTATGCCCGCTTCCTCGTCAATGAAGGTACCAAACTATCAGCTGAAGGTTTCACTTTCTCCAAAGGGACAAACGTCAGATTTCAGTATTGCAGATGTGTTCGGATAGGAAATGTGAAACGGTGGAAACTAAAACAGCCTAGGTGCTTTCAGAAAATTTGGACTCAATTGTCTGATTGAACGCTGCTAAATTTGCAAGCGGTGACAGACTGCGACTGTAGAAAGGCCAGCTTGCACAGTGTGATATGTATACACAAGCCTTGTATAAACAACCATTATGTTTCATATATTTCTGTTTTTCCTTCCAGGCTCAGAGTATCGCCTCAGAGAACTCTGTAAGGAGCTGCTGGGTCCCGTCCACAAATCAGCGGCTACATCCTGGGAGCCCACCGCACTGGTGCGACAACAAAAATTAGTCTCCTCCTCTTGATTTTGTCTTTTAACTTGATCCAAAGTCCACTGCTATCTGCTGAGCAAACCAGTTAGAATATTAATAACTTTCATGCACACTGCTTTTATTAGTACAGTCACTACAAAATGTGACATGAAACACAGCTTTTATTAAGGTATTTGTTTCATTAAATAGTAAGTGAAGCACAGAACAGCTCAGTTGTCTTTAAAGGGTTTATTTAGACGTTTAAGACAAGTCAGTTGAGGTGCAGACTGGGCGTGGGTTTAATCTTAGTTTAGTTGAAAGTTTGCACCGGGATCTGTTGCTGACAGCCTAATATTTCATCTGAGTGTGAGAAACAATTTCATAGATTTGATTATTAGTGGAGTCAAACTGAAAATAGTGAAAATGCTACAAAAGGCACCTACAAGCACAAATACGGTAGTGAGGTCCAGTGTGTGATGAACAGGCGCTCAGACAGTGGAAGCTGGAGCTGATCAGTATCTGCTACG
Source organism: Tylochromis polylepis (assembly GCA_015107715.1). Classification (NCBI taxonomy): domain Eukaryota; kingdom Metazoa; phylum Chordata; class Actinopteri; order Cichliformes; family Cichlidae; genus Tylochromis; species Tylochromis polylepis. Next base: position 8,533 of record VVHJ01026507.1, read on the forward strand.
GCTCATTAAACCGGATCGCTTCACTGTGTCTGTGCTGTTGGTGTCCTTTGAAGCATTTTTAATGGACTGCCTCACTAATATCATGTCTCGCTGTGTGGTACAGACCACCCAGGAAATTTCCGCTTCAATTTGCCGATCTAATATTTTATTAGTCTGGTCCTAATTAGCACTACTTAGGATGTCTATCTCTGTCTGTGTGTTACACCTGTGCAGTTTATGCAGCTTGCACTTTACTTTTTTCTTCCCAAAAAGAAAACTCGTGGCACCAAAAAATAAACAAAACATATTGTTGAGGCTTTAACACGCACGCCACAAAACATCTTGGTGACAGTGGCCGTGCACATCTTTATTCTGTCCGTGGGGACTGGCTTTTTTTTTTTTTTTTTAACCACTTAAGTGGTCAGTAGAGAAACTGTATTTTTTTGTTCTTGAGCTTCATTTTTTAACCCTTAGCCGTAAAAGGCTGATGGAGTATTGTCGTCACTCCGTTGTCAAGGTGGTGAACGTGATAGCTTGAGAACGAGGCGACGCAGAATTTTGAAGTTGATACCATACCTTGATACATTGATACCATGCCTGCTAGGAAGCTGAGGGGGTAACGCTGGCAGACGCTGGTATCTTTTTTTTGTTTTAGTCTTTGAGGCTGCTACTTTGTTTTGATCATTTACTCATTTCCCAGAATCTCTGATACACATTACTGGTAAGTGTGCTTGGATGAAATAAGCAGAAATTATCCGAATTAAAGAAGACTTCGTGACGACCGCACATGTGCTGTAAACAGTGTCGCTTCTGCAAGATGACAGCTCTGATTTCTCCCATGTTTTCGCTGCTTTTTTGCACAGTAAGAGGAAAAGGCGAGTCGCTCTGTGCTCACATGTTCTCTCTTTGACTTTTTTTCAGGGTCTCCGTAAGCGTGAGCTGCTGCGGGAGGTCTTGCCCGTCATCGGTGAAAACCTTCGATTCCAGAGACTGTTCACTGAATACCAGGACCAGCTGGAGTTGCTGCGCAACAAATAGCACACGCTGCTACACAGAAACTGACACAAACACACACGGACTTAAAACAGTTCGGTTTGCCTCGGCTCGGCTCAGCTCTGGTAAACTTTGACTGCTTTCTTCAACTTGAAACGCTGCTCTGGCTCAGACCTGAAAAACACGACCTGGGTGTCTTCTGAGAACTTCAACTTCAGCCGGTCCTCAGCTTTTTGAGCGCTGGGACTTTTCAGTGCTGTGGTTCACCGGAGACAGTTTTTGTTTTTTGTTTTTTGTTTTTTCTGGTTTTCAGTTTCAACTCCCCTCTCCTGTCTTTAGTCCTTCTAAATGTGATCTTTTTGACCTATGCACCTCCTGCCCTCCTAATCATGAACCTAGAACAGGTAACTCAAGGGTGATGGTGATAGAAACGGTCGTCAGGTGCAGCATCAGCAGCTGTATGGAATCATTCTCAGAGGTCTTAGAGAGAGAACAGAGGTGAAATGTAAAGAGAAATGTAAATTAGAACAGATTTATAGGAGCAATATGCTTGTACCAAAGTGATGCCATTTTAGTACAGAAATAGTCTCTTACCTGCATCTGTGAGGTGAAGGAAATAAAGGGCATCCAGACTAGGGTTCAGCTGGGTTTTTACATGTTGGTATTCCCGAGTGTACCGTTATCTTTAAAATCAACAGTTCTCATACCAAAATGTGAAAAGGGTGGTAAAATGCAAGGCCATGACTGAAACACAGGATTGTTCTCTGTGAAATAAAATTGGAAGAGATTTTTAAAAAAAAATTAAGAATTTGTGCACAAACATTAAGCACAAATTTATGTAAGCACTAAACTAGGGCTATCTCTGAGTCTGCACCTAGGATTGGTGCATTCGCCTTTCTTTGCTCCTCCCTCCACTAAATGAGCTTTTACATTCTGTAATCCCTCCACAGCGTAGCTCCATTCTTAGCTGTTTAAAATGGATTTTGTTTCTAAAAGAATAATCCTTCACTTCCGCAGAGATGGGCTGGTGCATGTAGACGAACGTGATTTTTTTTTTTTTAAAGTCATCCCCCTGCAAAGAATGGGATCGGGTGCAACTGGGAAACAACTTCTGACGCTACGACTGATCATTAGACTAGACCAGTATCACACCTCAGAATCCCTGGCTGCACTAAAATCATCATAAACACAAATTCAGACAAAATAAAGTTCTTAAAAAATGAAGGAAACTGCAGATCGTTTATGGCATTGCAGGAATCCCTGGTAGATGTGCAATAATTGTACATCGGTACAAGCTCTTGGTGCTATACATCGTTTGTAAACTGTTAGTGCCGAGTGTTACAGTTCGAGAGAAAAAAATCAGCTTCTGACATCAAAATGTCTTTTTTCTTTTCTTTTTTTTTTTACTGTTTTCTCAACACAAGACACATTTTAGAGTGTTGAGAAAATGGTTCTGTTTTCAGGCAGGTCTTAGTCATTACACGGTATTCAGTTTATTCACTTTAACAAACAGGGTGGCTGAATGAATCGTAATGTACAATATAAAATTAACCCAACAGTAGGCCTTTCAGACTGTTACAGCAATGGCACTCTGTCGTTCGTAGGGCACTTTTACATTTTAACTGTGGCATCAGACAGACTTGCGGACAGTGGTGACACAATGCAAAGTGACAGGATGTGCAAGAAATTTGTCATAGTTGCGAAAGTCTTGACACACTTGTGGCAACAACTATTTTTGGTATGGTCGCTAAGTCTAGCCCCCCCCCACAGACTGTATAAAAGATGTATGCTGTCAAACCTGCAGTCTATTATTGGCCACCAGAGGGCGATAAAGAGTTCTAGTCCTGTGGGAAAGCTGCCCCTATACTTGACCTCTGTAAAAGCTTTGCTGGTGAGTTAATGGTCTCACTCACTCATTTCAGGTCTTCATCGGCATCAAGGTTATTTAGTAAATTTAGCTTATGATTTGTGATTGACGACTTGTTTCACAGTCGTTTGTTTTTGTTTTTGTTTTCCCTGGCACATCCAGTTTCAAAACACCAAGATGGCAACAGCGAAAAAGCTTCTCTTGAATCGTTAAAAGTGTGACTTAATGAACTAAAGGGTGTCGTTACAGTAGCTACGTCCATCTTTTATATCATTTGCAGTCAGATTGAAAAAAGGTAAAAATGAACCACAGAAGAATGTTTTCACATAGAAAACTGTAACAATGAAGCCACATGCTATCATACAAGTTCTACTTTCTTTGTTTAGTTTTTGTTTTGTTTCCTGCTCATGTGTAATCTGTCCAAACTTTGCAGTGTTGAATTTTTCCTCTGTCCAGCCGAGCAACATTGCTGGCCCCACTTCAATATAAAAGTGACCAGGGTGCGGGCTCAGAATGATGGAAATGGAAAGAGGCTAATCACAGTTAAAAAATCTCTTAACTCGCATGTCCAGATTGGCTGCAGGTGTTTTATTTTTCTGAACTCCACCAACAGTGGTTCTGGATTTGTCAGATAAATATGTCTTATATTTGAAATCATGTGAACTTTTCAGGAGACCAGACTCGGTGAAATGTTCTGTATATGTTTTCATCCTTTATTTTTATTTTTTCACTTGGTTTGTAAATAAGCTGAACTCTGAAACACAACCAGAGCCGGTAAAGGCTCAGATTTCTCTCGATTTCTCTTCACGTTTCTCTGCTGCTGTGCAAAAATCACTGCATACAATTCAGGATTAAGGAGGGAAAGTTGTTTTGTTTTCTGATATCCATTAACTTGACATTTGACCCAAAGGTCATGAAACCCAGTGACACATTAATGAAGTTCATTTACATTAATAGTACGTGTGTTTAGCCTTTTGTTAGTCTGCAGCAGCATTAATGCACTCCTCTGCCTGCTCTGTGTGATCACACAGGAAGCTTGTTTAGTGCTATATTTCACTTCTGAGTGTGGTAAGCAGCACTTAACACCCTCCCACCTCCTTTTGTTTTTCCTTCTTTTTAAAAAAATCTGTACAGAACTTACTTCCTTATTTGTTTCATTTCTTTATTTTTTTTTTCTGGGGTTTTTGCTGTCAGTCATTTTTAAATGTTTCTACAAGACTTTTTGTTTGATTTATGTTTTCAATTTATATAAGAAAAGGAAAAAATAACCAGAGACAAGCTGAAATTTTTGCTTTGGAGAAAAAAAAAAGGAAAGATTAAACAAATGAGGAACAGCTGTGGCTTAATTTCTTGTGTGGTATTGCTTC
>VVHJ01026512.1:2857-18944 GCA_015107715.1 Tylochromis polylepis
CATTACCATTCATTTCTCTCCTGTTTTGAATATTTCTTTGAGTCAGAGAGAATCAGTGTCACAGATAATCTAAGAGAACTCTCACACACACACACACACACACACACACACACACACACTGCTCTTCCCCTCAGCCTGTGAATGTTTGCTTTGCCTTGAAGCAGTCTCAAATCCCACCACAGAAGTCAGGAGAATGTGCAGATGTGCGACAGCATATCCACTGCAGACTGCCCTGGGATCTGTGTGGGTGTTTGTGCTTTTCTGTGTTTCCGCATGCAAGTGTGTATTTGCTTGTGTGGTCGGTGCCGAAGACGCGCGTGTGCGCATCGGTGAGCTGCTTTTCATGAAGATATTTACACATATTTTTAGGCTGCTATTTCACAGAGGCCTCCTCCACTGTTTTCTTACTCTGGATCCTGCAGGAGTGTTTGTCCGCGGCCAGCGCTCTGCTGCTGCGGTCGCCATTTCCTAACCCAAACCAAGATGTGCCTGGCAGCTCGGCAAGCACAGACCCGACGCATTAGAGGCCTCCTTCTTCTTCACTCCCCCCCCAAATCATCTGTCTAACTCTCTGCTTCTGCATCTCAGCCTCTGTGCTGCTGACAAGGCAGATATCCACTGTGTGTGTGTGTGCGTGTGCGCAGTGGGATGGTGGAGCTTATGCTAACACAGCTGCAGGGCCAGGCTCACCTCTCTCTTTGAGACTCGACACTCGAGGGCTGTAGAGCTGATGTGAATTTAGTATTTCTCAAAGGAGGATGCCAAGCTTCTGTTGGTCAGCTGACTGTTAGAGTTCTGTTGAAACTTGTAAAATTGACCAACTTCCTCTGTTTTCTGTGTGCGTGTGTGTTTGTGTGTGTTTGCGTGCAGGTCACGGCAGGGCGGTTCACCAGGCGCCTACGACCGCAGCTTCAGGTGGAAATACCACCAGTTCCGTTTCCTGTGCCATGTAAGTGTTAAATGGGGTCTGTAGCCACAATAAAACTCCCCACTTCGCTCACCTTGATTACTGCAGTCTGGATCTGTTCACCCGCAGAAGGAAAAAAACAGAAAAAAGCATAATTCACTCTAAGACCAGACAAGTGTGGCCAAAAAATATATTTTCAGTTTTCTGGACGACTTGGTTTTCAGTCAGTTATTTCCTCTCTACATAAACTCGAGACAAAACATCGTTTTCTTTATTAAAACTGCACACCTTCCCTCACGAGCTACAGCAGTATAGGGCCAAACTAGAGAGAAACTCTATCATTTTACACGTCACACGCATTATTGCATAGACCGATTAGAAGTTGAAGGCTACATTCCTTTGTGCTCATTCTGGTGGCAGAAATGCAGCAAAAACAGTAGAAAGAAAACCTGTGAGATCCCGATAATAAAAATGTCAGTTTGTGCCGTTGGAGTGCTGCCACTTTCAGTCATTGCCATCATAGAAGTGGAGCTGTTTACTGTTGCAAGCCTTTAAACAGGAGAACAGAGTGCACATTCAGAATTAGAGAGCATTTCAAAAAGGCAGGATTTTTGGGGGGTTTTAGCCTCACATGAAATCTTCGAGGCAAAGTCATTGACGTTATTAATGCAAAGTTGAGCTTTCAGTAGGCTTTTATTTTGTAGTAGACACCACTTTAGGAGCATTCACATGTTAGCGGCATGTGAATCAAACCAAACTGATTGGCAAGCGCTTTATATCTGTGAAGTGACATTTCCACTGTGACTGAACTCAAACTGAGCTAAGCCTTTGGACCACATGATGTCATTGTGGTTACGGGGAGGTCTTAGAGGGGGAGGCATCCATAGATCCACAGAGAGCTTCAGATACCTCCTCAAGAAAAAAAAAAGATCTCAGGTTACAAATGTAGGCATCGTTACCAGTTTGTTTATATTTACGGTGTCTTATAACTAGCTTCTATTTAAGCCCCCTGGATGAACTGGAGTTAGTTGGTGTGCTCCAGCATCAAGCTCTTCCCATCTGTCCTGTGAGTCTTCATTTAATTTCAGTGTTCTGATCCATACCCAAGAAGATTTAGTGAAAATGCCGTAACTTTATTTTAAATTCCCTGTTTGCCATTTTGTTAAAAAGGAATCCAACAGCAGTGGTGTCCATGCAAATTTTAGGTCCAGGTTTATTTCTCCAAATTAATGTAGTGCAAAATAAAGGAATTTCCTCCTGTTTTAGGCACTTTCAATAAGAAACGTCGGAGTCTCTGTATGTGTGTGTCTGTGAGCGATAGTGTTCTTCACTTTTTGCCACTTTTTGTCCTCCGTACTTCACACCTGGCAGGCGTAGAAAGAAAAACGTCATCAGTAATGAGATGGTAGAGATCGAGCGGTGACGTTCTCCGTAAACTCTGTAACTGTTTTAAATGCTGACACATGTGAAGTGGGTTGGGATTTCAGAAATGCCCAAAGGTTTTCTTCTCGACTTGATGTTGGTGTTCTTTTTTTAAATTTTTTTTAATGTGCAGTCTAATGCCTTACCCAGCCACGTGAAGATCTCCGTGTCCAGACAGACGCTGTTTGAAGACTCGTTTCAGCAGGTCAGAGACGGATAAAACACACGTGTTGTTTTTCTTTGTTCTTCTAGTTTACATAACGGTAACATTTAATAACTAGATCTTATCTTATCTCTGCTTTGCATTCGTGCTTTATATACCTACAAATGTTATATAGGAAAATGCTCTGATAAGGAATAAAGGGTTTCTGTTTAGTGAATTTTTTGAGGGCTTTTAATTTGAAAGAGTTTCTTGTGTCAGGTGAATCATTTAATTACTTTAAAAGGGAGTCTAGGAATGGATCAAAGTGAGGCCACTTCATGGACACTTCAAGTTTTCCATCAACGTCTAAATAACGTGCTTTGTCATCAGATCATGAACGTGAAGCCATATGATCTTCGTCGCCGGCTGTACATCATCATGAGAGGGGAGGAGGGGCTGGACTACGGTGGCATCGCCAGGTGAGAGGAGCCTAAAACTCTTTCCTGCAGCTTCTCTTCACGTCTTCAAATTCTGTCATTTTATGTGTTTTTTTTTTTTTTTTTTCTCTAAAGCTTGTTATGTAATCCAGGGGTTTTTAAGCTGTTGTTTTTAATGTTGGTGATGGCGTATTTCATCTGTTCCTGCTGCTTCTCGATCTTTGCACCAGCTTCCTTTTGGGTAAAACAACAAAAAAACCCAGAGGTGTTTAAATGACTGCTTTTCAAAACTTGCGATTCTCTGAAAATCTTTGTTTTCTTCATTGTTCTTCCCCCAGCTTCATCGTTTTACTTTAAAAATTGTTCCCTACAATTTTTTTTTTGTGAGTAAAGTGAGAAAAAAAATTTGTTTTAAGTCTTTTTTTTTTTTCTTGAGGTCAATTTCCTGGAAGACAGGGCAGCGTTACAGTTTCCATCCTGACCTGATGATGGTAGTGTTGTCACCGTTACGATGCCTAAACCCAGATACGGTGATACAGATGTGTGTCTTTCCAGCCTGTAGATGCAGCAACATGGTGGCGCAGATTTGAATCTGTGGTTTTTGTCTGACAATGTTACAGCGACATCGTTTTGATATAAAGCAGCCTTTTCTGCCTTCTAGAAGTGCAGACGTGTGTGATAGCGTTGGGTTACATGTTGCTCTCTCTCTCACCCTCTCACAACATTGCTGTCCTCCTCCATCTCTCCATCCGTCCATCACACGTGTCCATGCTGCCCGCTGCGTCTGCTGTCACTCAGGTCTTCCTCTCTGTACATGTTGTTATTTTTCCTCATTTTGTTCTCTTTGGTTTTGCATTGTGTCTCTGTCTCCGGTGTCACGTCAGTGGTTTTACCCTATGGTAGGTGACATCATGCTGTTCTACCACAGGGTAGAACCACGGACGGGATGTTGGGAGGTGTCTGCGTCCGTCAGTCCATACACCCTCCTCCCTAATATTCCCAAAGGGGAGAGGGCAGGGGCCTTGGGAGTGCTTGGTTCTGGTGCTGCAGCTGGTGGAGGGGGCCCTCATTCTCTCTAACGTGCATCCTTCCACAGTCTGTTTGTGTCTTTTTATTTAGTTCTACCCGGCTGTAATTTATCCTGAATGTTATATGTTTTGTCTTCATGTAATTCATGTGTCAGATTTGGCTTGTAGGATGTGTTTATAACTATAAATGTACTTTCTATTCCCATTTAAACCACTTCAGAGTCATAAGAAAAATCTTCTTTTTCAGCTAAAAGAGTTGATTTAGATTTCGTAAGTGGTCAGCGAGAACCATTATCAGAAATGAAGATCGTGTTAAGGATCAGCAGAATAAACAGAAATAAAGCCAACCTTATTTGGTGTTCTGTTTGATTTACATGAGGCATTGATGAGCTTAAATCAGCGTGTCTACAGGGCATCAATATTAAGCTGTGCCAGTGGTCTTTATGTTTTGGCAGTAATTTTAGAGTTGAGCTTTTTGGCGACACCTTGTAATCGGTTCCTGTCTTTCTGACAAGAAGATTAAAAGCAGCAAATGAGTGAAAAATGAAGACGCTAGAAGTTTAGGATGATAAATGTCGTAATTATATGTTGTCGACGAGAAAAAAGCACCTCGTTCTCGTGTGGGAGAAATGCTTTTTCATTTTCCTGCTTTTCTTATGAACGCCCTGTGATCATGTGCTCTTCTATTGACTGTACAGCTAGTATAGAATGTGGTTTGTTTTTTTTAAATAAAATTACAGTTTTGAGGTGTCAGATTTCAGTGTTGTGTATTACTGTTAGGTCCCTGCAGGCTGACAGCCTCGTGTCTTCCTCTTGTGCATTCACGTCCTCTCCTCTTCTTCCACAGGGAGTGGTTCTTCCTGCTGTCCCACGAAGTCCTGAACCCCATGTACTGCTTGTTTGAGTATGCTGGCAAGAACAACTACTGTCTGCAGATCAACCCCGCATCCTCCATAAACCCCGACCACCTCACGTACTTCCGCTTCATTGGACGCTTCATCGCTATGGTGAGCTTGACTGAAATCGTACATAAAAACACGGCTATTTTGTTACATCTGAGGTATTTTTTTTTTCTCTTGATCACCACAGACGGCAACATTGTATCCAGATGTGTTTCTTTTTAGGTGAACCCTCAGTTTAATAAACCTTTAATAAACTTAAGCGACGCTCACGTTGGGAAAGCCAAAATGCAGATGTGGTGTAGTCGAGACATTCCTGCATTGTGTTGCAATATTGCGTGCGTTTGGCGACGGTTAGTTTCTAACTTTAGCAGCGAAAGTCATTTGAAAATGGATTTTCATTAGTGTTACCGCGCCTCCTTATGTATGCTTTGTGTGTTTAATTAATCTTTGTGATTAGAGGACTCCATTTTTAATCTTCGGTTAGCTAGTTTTGCTCGCTGTTGAGCACAGATATCACATATTTCGGATTTTTCCTGAAAGTGCGTCACATAAAAGTCATTCCACAGGCTGTTAGCCGCGACTGAGGAAGTCGGGAAAGGTCTCGTTCAGACGTGAGCAGTAAAATGACCTAACACTAGTTTAAATCTGGACTTTGCGAAGCCAGACTCGTCTTCATTTCCTCCTCTGGCATGGATTCTAGCTTTCACCCTCCTCCGGTTTACCTGTGTTTGATATTGACGGCAGAGGAACTGGAGCAGGTTTAGTTTTGAACTTGTATCCACTCCTGTTGTTTGAAGCATTCATGCACAGCTTTTAGGGGTCAACTCGAAAAATTTGTAGGTCCCAAAGCCGACACCCTCCACCCTCCCCTCCATCTGCCACCCCACCCCTCACCCACACCATGACCTCACTGCCGCACCCAGCCCACACCCGGCAGCAGCTGCCTATATTTAGTCCTAAACTGCACATTGCTGACTTTCCTCACAAAGATCGTTGTCTCTACCCACTCCCAGCTCCCAAAGCCTCTCTGACTTTATTTCTCGTGTCTTTTCTTTACCTGCTCTGCTCTCACTTCGGCCACCCTCTGCTCTCAGGATAAGCAGGACAGAACAGTCTGTGACTGAGTCAGTGCACGTCTGTGTTGTTCTTGGCTCATCGCAGCTCTGAACTCTCACAGGGTTTTTAACATTAGACAGCTCCGTCTGACTGAGTCTGCTCTCTCTGAGCACACACACACACACACACACACACACACACACACACACAAAGGAAAGATTAAGTTGTGGTTTGGAGCCGTTTGTGGTCGCTGCACATGTTTATGTCCACGTCTGAGCCTTAATGATTTGCGTTGTTCTTGTGCGCACAGGAATAATTTCAGCAGAGGTGGCTGCAGTGATTTCAGAAATAAAAGCCCCATTCATTTTTTTCTGCAAGTGTGATTGGCTGTTAAAGTGTTTCTAACACTTGAATGAGCTTGAAACAGCCCCCGTGTGAATCATCAGCATGGCGCGCGTCCGAGATGAAAATATGTGTAATTTGTCGAGTGTTAATTTGAAACATGTGCAACCAGAGTCCATAAAAAAAAACACACTAATATCGCAGAATTACAGCAGGCCAAAAATAATCTCCCTCCGTCTCTGCTTTATTACATCCAGGAACTCAAACTTGCTGTATCATCAGCCTAACCCAATTACATTTTATGAAACGTGAGCAGTGAACACCAGGTGGCGTCCCCTTATTGTGGTTTCTAATGTAATAAATCCTCCCTGCAGGCTTTGTATCACGGAAAGTTCATCGACACCGGCTTCACGCTGCCTTTCTACAAGCGAATGCTGGACAAGAAACCCACTCTCAAAGACCTGGAGTCCATAGACCCGGAGTTTTATAACTCCATCATGTGGGTCAAGTAAGTAATGCAGTTATGATTCCTCTGAATCTGTGTACTCTGGTCACCTTATGATCACAAGAGTAGAAGTTGGGATGTGAGTTAGTGTTTTAACTAATAAAAGAAGTGAACAATAGGAGTCCAGCTGCATAGGTCATAATAATCCAGTTATATCCAAACAACAGAAACCTGGATGCAGGAAGTCTGTAAGTCTTAAAAATGCCTCCCATACCATGTTGATATATCAGGTTATTGTAAAATGACTTTTAGTTGACAAACTAGCTAAAAGCTTAACCGTAAAGAGATGCTGCTCTGTTACATGTGCTGCTGACAGTGCTGAGGGGATCACAAACAGTGGAGTAGGAGCGCCCTCAGCTGGACAGACTATAAAATTTATCAGACCACTGACCTAATGTAAGGTACTCTAAATACTCTAAATCAGGGATGTCAAGTTCATTTTACATCGGGGGCCACACACAGCCCACTTTGATCTTAAGTTGACCGAACAAGTGAAACTCCTGTTTCTGTCAGTGTAATCCCTGAGATGTCCTAATTATGAGATTAGGAAGTGCAATTTCAACAGTACGTCTCAGTTTCTCTGCGTGATAAATGTGTAAAATTACCGGAAAAGTTCTGGCAGCTTGCTGCCCAGCCTGTCCCGTATCTGTAAAACATTAAGGTTTTGTTGTTTCACAGTAACTTTTATTTATTTTTATTAACAGAAATTTCTAAACATGGTGAAAAACAGAATCATATTTAATCGATTATTCTGTTGCTTGACTACTCTGATGTATCAGCAGGAAAATTCAGTTAAAAAATTTATGGCTGCCTCCACATTTTCCAAAGGTGTCCAGTGGGCCAGATTGCAGTTTTTGCCAGGCCAATTTTGGCCTCCCGGCCTTGTGTTTGACACCCCTTCTCTAAATTAACAGTATTAGTAATTAGCCGAAACATTTTTTAATGTTTCAGATATTTTTATATTTTATGTATTAACTGTCACATAAAGGAGTTGGTGTAGCAGTTTGTTCCAAGAAGGCTGCTGTGTTCACTTTAAGATGGATTTAGGTCAGTCTCGCAGGCAGCGCAGAGAGGATGAGGTGACACCGTTTTTGGTGTCATGATGTGTGCGTCTGTGTTTTCAGAGAGAACAATCTGGAGGAGTGCGGCGTGGAGCTGTATTTTGCACAGGACATGGAGATCCTCGGGAAGGTTTCCACTCACCAGCTGAAGGACGACGGGGAGAACGAGCTGGTCACCGAGGAGAACAAGGAGGAGTACATCAGGTCAGTAAGCAGAAACGGGGACAGTTGGGCTGATGAAGACGGATGAGCGTAGGAGAAACGAGGTCAGCGGCGGAGAGCAAACCCTAAAAAGCAACCTCTCTTTGTTCACGCAGCCTGCTGACAGACTGGAGGTTCACCCGCGGGGTGGAGGAGCAGACCAAAGCCTTCCTGGATGGCTTCAACGAGGTGGTGCCTCTGGAGTGGCTTCGCTACTTTGATGAGAAGGAGCTGGAGGTGAGGAAGAGTTTTATTTATTGGCATTTAGGCTTAAAATGTCATAAATCCGGTTGTTACCAGCTTGTTTTACTCGTGCGTGTCTCCCAGCAAAAATCACACCATGTGAAAACGATGCTTTGCGTTTGACCTGATCACACCATAATGCCACTCATTTCCACTCCAGGGTTCCACTGAGGATTTAAAGTCGCACAGGTCAGGATCCCAGGGACACTCGTATCTTATGAATTCAGTGAAAATTGAACCGAGGCAGCTTAATCTCACACCATGTACTCAAAGTTATTTGAGTGTCTCAACCTTTTGCCCCATTAACTTGTCTTTGAGGGACGGACCTCCTTGCATCCTTAATGACCCATTATGACTCCTCAGTATAGATCAGTAAAGACGTGGTGTGATGACCATTAGGATAGTTTCCTGGGTTTTCCCAACTGGAGCATAGACCACCCTCACTAGCTTCATATGCAAACACTTTGAAGCAGACCTGAAATGACAGAAACCACTCTGCTCAGAAAAGAGGAACAAAAGGGAAAGAGTTCATGAGCCAAGAGAAACCCCCCAAAACAAGCTGGTGGTGCTGATATAAGATTGGACTTTTTTATAGTGTGTTTTTGAAAGGTCTTGAAAAGTCTTAAATATCATCTTGCTTAAGCTGCAGGAGCCCTGTTTATCGAGAGGAAATTTGAGAATTTGGCTGCAATCAGGGATCTACTGTAAAGTTTTATGAAGGACATCAGAGTTCTGTACCACCACATGCAAAAATGTCTCTGAGCGCACAGAGTGAAGTCAAACATGAGTGGTTTAGGCTCTAAATTTTAAAGTAATCCCCCATCTTTGTCCTTTTGCAGCTGATGCTTTGTGGGATGCAGGAGATCGATTTGGCCGACTGGCAGAAAAACACCATCTACAGACATTACACCAAGAACAGCAAGCAGATCCACTGGTTCTGGCAGGTACGGGCCTATAAACACACACACATACACAGACACACACACCTGCCAGTGTGATGTTCCTGTGAGAGCGCTGACCTGAGCGTGTTCCTGCAGGTGGTGAAAGAGATGGACAACGAGAAGAGAATCCGTCTGCTTCAGTTTGTAACGGGAACCTGTCGGCTGCCCGTCGGAGGGTTCTCCGAGCTCATAGGTACTGACGGACAGGAGCGTCCTGGTTATGAGGATTCTCCTAGTTTAAACATGTTGTGAATAGAAATCTGCTTCTGCACGGCCTCAGATATGTTAGTAAAGCTGGTATCTTTGTTACATGGAGGGACCTGCGATGTTTACAGACACTTAACAGGAAATTCTCAAGCAATTGTAGTAAAATGAAGCAGCCATTTAGCTCCAAACCAAAGTGCTGAAAACAAAAGCTTTTCCATGCTGCTCCAGGAGCTGGAAATCCCAGAGCATTTTTGTAAGATATAATAATATTATTCATTTTCTTAATCGTCTTCAGTTTGAGTTTATGTCATGTGAGTCGGCAGCATTCAGCTTGCTGTTCATGGTTTAAAAGGACGAAGGAACTCTGGGTGACTGTGGTTAAGGTCTAATGTTAAAAAAAGAACTCTGTTTGATTCGTGTGTGTGTGTGTGTGTGTGTGTGTGTGTGTGTGTGTGTCCTGCAGGAAGTAATGGTCCCCAGAAGTTCTGCATAGACAAAGTGGGGAAGGAGACTTGGCTTCCAAGAAGCCACACATGGTAAGCTGCTGCCTCGTCTTCTACTTCTGTAAATCATCCATTCATCCATCGTCTCCTGCTGAGCTTATATAGGGTCAAGGGGGCGGAGCCTATTCAAGCTGTTATAGGGTAAAAAGCAAGGTGTTTATTGCAGTGCTCCTCTGTAAAACTAAAAAATAGTCTTAGATCAGCTAGGTTACAAATAAGACAGATTGGAAGATGTCCGTAGAGCTGCACCACCTACTTTTAGCCGCGCCCTTTAGGGGTCACCACAGCGGATCATCTGCCTCCGTCACCCTATCCCAACATCCTCCTCTGTCACATCAGCCCTGTGCATGTCCTCTTTCACTACATTCATGCATCTTCTCTGTGATCTTCCTCTTTTCCTCCCACCTGGCAGCTCCATCTTCCACATCCTGTCTCCAGTATATCCACTGTCCCTCCTCTGCACTCCACCATCGCAGCTCTCTAACTTTGTCTCAGCCTGAGCTTTTTCCTCTGATGTACTCATTTCTAATCCTGTCCTCTCTGCTCACTCCCAATGAAAATCTGAACATGTTCAGCTCAGCCTCCTGTTATTTTGTCAGTGTACCATACATCATAGCAGCTCTCGCAACAATCTTATAAACCTGTCCTTCTGTCATAAATCATCCCTGACACCCACCTCTACCCTAAAGTGGACTCATTTCACTCGATTTCCAGCTCCAGGTTTTTATTCTAGGAGTCTTTCTTTATGTTTTACGTGGCCTCTGTGCAGTCCCTCAGGTCATCACCTGTCTGAAACAAGCAGCTATTCCTGATAATTTCACTTTTTAAAGTCATGCAGCATTCAGAACCTCCCTGACAAGCGTCACATTTTTTAGGTTTCTGCACTTATGAATGTTTTGCCATCTCAGGACAGCCCCTCTGTCACCTTCACCTCCTGGATTAGTATCAGGAGAAGACGCCTGTGTCTTACTGCTAACACTTCTGCTACATTTCAAAGGAGATGCTCTTTTTAAAGGAGAAAGAAAAAGACAGGTGAAATTTAAGGATGTGAACTCGGACAGGATTTCAGCTGCAAAAGTAATTTCAGCTGAAAAAACACACAATCTGAAATGAATTAAAGCCACTGAGCAGGGCAGGATTAAAATGGTCCCTACAGGGGAAAAAATAAAAATCAGTTTGAGCTGTGAGTGGCCTGGGAACCTTTAAAGAAAAAAAAAAAAAAAAGTCACCCTGATGTTGGTCTGTGAATCCACACTGAGGAGTAACTCTGTCTCCTCCTCCCCAGCTTCAATCGTCTGGATCTGCCTCCCTACCGAAGCCTGGAGCAGCTCCGAGAGAAGCTCCTGTTCGCCATCGAGGAGACGGAGGGATTTGGACAGGAGTGAGGCGAGGCGGGGAGGCAGAGACGGAGGACACTTAAATCGATGAATAGTTTTTTTGTTATTGGTTTTATTTTGCGTTTATTTGTTAATCACAGGGCTGAGGAGTCACCTGTCCGCTAAGCAAGCCCTCACCTGGGGGAGGATCATGTTAGTGAACTAGTGACCTGAATCATGGGATCAGGCTTGAGACACAGGAACACAGAAGAGTGAATGCTTACGTGTGTGTGTGTGTGTGTGTGGGGTTGCTCACATTAATGCCATTGTGTATTTGCATATAAATGGTGTGTATGTGTATGGATTACACAGAATGACCCCCCCCCCCCTTTACTCACTGCTTAGAACCGCACCAAAACCAGACAACATGATAGTTTTAATCTCAGCAGCGACAGCACAGCTACCCGCAAATGCAGTATAACATATCTACCAGAGAGACGTACATTTTAAGCATATTAAAGCAGCGAGACGGCAGCGTGTGAGAGGAAGCTGTTATCGTGACCTAGTGCGCCTCTGTTACAGAGGTCAGAGAGATGAGATGTGATTTTATTTTTTATTTTTTCTGTTAATTGTGAAATTCAGCCGATTTCTCCTGTATATAACTCAAATAAATGAGATTTCAGTCTTAAGACGTTTGGGTGAGGCTTTCTTTTTAAAATGCTTAATCCAGCGTGGGTCACGTAGCTTCAGCATTAATTGGTTTACAGTGCTGTGCAAACAACTCGAGCCACCCTTCGTTTCTTTATTATCAGACTTTGTTTTTTAAAGTGCTCTTGACCAATCATTCTCCAGGCTTTCTGAAGGTTTTTCACAGCTTTTCTTTGGACACTGGCGGCTTTTTCACTTGAACCTGATCATTTCTTTTGTTTGTTAAGCTACTTAACACCAACCTTTGAGTCGTTCAAGAATAAAAAGGCACCTAACTCAACAAATGAACCAGTAAACGGAGAACTTGGCCAAGAAACATTTTAAATGGTATCTTTAGGCACTTTGTTACTAGGAGCATGTCACGAAGACACATAATTTGTTCCCATTTCTTTTGTTGAATTTATGAAAAATATCAAAGATAACACAGTTTGACAAACACAAGCGGTCATGGACTGGCCTCTCCAGAGCTCAGATCTCAACATCACTGAAGCAGTGTGAGATCATTCCGACAGAGGACGGAACAAAAAGGCAGCCGACTGTCAAACAAGAGCTTTAAATGTCTGTCAAGAAGCCCAGAGGAACTGTGCCTGAAGACTGCTTAAAGAAATTACATGAAAGCTGCCTCAGAGTTCAATCTCTGATTGAGAATAAAGGCGGCCATCCCAAATGTTGACTTTCAGGCTCCTTAGAATTGTACAAACCCTGTTGTATTTCCAGTTGTACGTATGTTTGCACCCATGAGGGGCCGCTCGAGACTTTTGCACTTAAATTACATAATAACGACTTACAATCATTAAACTGTATATAACTGCTTTACAGAGGAAAATGCAAATGATGATGGAGGTTAGCAGTGTCCAGGTGTCAGATTTGAACTTCACAATAACAATACTGTACTGCTGAAGAAAGACACAAAAATGACAACATTGCTCTAACTTTATTTTTGTGTGTGGTTTATGATTAATTACACAAACTAGAATATTTATAAAAACATGCTTTACATAGAAAAATTCACACAATGTCACGATTGCTGTCATGATTGTCGTCATTACTGTGTTTACAAAAATAATCAACGATATTGTTGAAATGTTTAGGGAAGATTAAAAAATCCGAACCATCTCTGTAGCTTTGTGTTTTTTGTTTTGTTTTTTGTTTTTGTTTTTTAAATCGAATATTAAAAATAATATTTTAAAGTTGTTTTACATTGAACAATTCAAATGATGAGCTAGGTTAGCGTTTGCACCCTTTTACCGACAAGTTGGTGAATCCTGAGACGACTTGAGGAATGTTGACATATGTTATTCCACTGCCTTTGTATCCACAAGCTAAGAAGGGGATTACACTCTGCCTGGGCCCCCCGGTTAGAGCTCAGCCAGAAGCAGTTTGAGGTTTGGCTGGCTGGGTCACAATAATTGAAAATGCATGTTTGGATGTAACCATGCAAACAAACTTTGAGTGAATCTTCACTCTGTCTCCCATTGGCCGTCCAGTTTGCAGCTCTGGGCACGACAGATTACGTCTGCAGCGGTGGAAAGACAATAAATGTAGCGAGTATGCTGGAGAGGTTTACTGAATGAGCCCACTGGGCTCAGGCACAAGGTGTTGGGGGCCCCTTAGCCTCAAGTTTAAAGTGACAGCCGCCAGCTTTCAGTGGAAAATTAGTCAAAGAGATGCAAAACATGTGGAAAGAGATTCAATGGACGAAAGAGTGCAGAAACTCAAAATCACTGGAGAGAGATGGAAATTAACTACATGATGCAGATGAAAAGACCACAAAGAGGCAAAAACAACGATAGAGATGTGCAATAAAACCACAAAGAGATACAAAACGGGACACAAAACAACCACAGAGGGTGTAAAACAACTCCAACAAGATTCCAGATGACAGAGGATGTTTGGTTAGGATACTATGAAGATCCAAGGGTCCTAAACATCCCTGGGCGGCAATCTGCCCCGAAGTCACTGAAATGTCATGCAGGAAGTTGTCCAGGCACTTTGAAGTTATGCAGCAATCAATTAACAGAAGCTTTCTTTGATCTGTCACTTTGACTTCATTAACAACAAAAGAAGTATAGCTGAATTGATTGTGCAAGAGTTCTCACATTTTCACGGTTATGCTTAGAAACAAGTGTATCACAGAGACAGCTCAGGTCGGTCAGTTTGGAGACAAAGGTAGAGAGGAAAGGATGAGGTGGTTTGGTGATGTGCAGATGTCAGATGTGCAGAAGAGGGCTGGTGGATATATTGGACATAGAAGATCGGACTTTTATTGTGAAAATACCTCTTTCCTTGGCTGGGCCCGGAAGTAACTTCTTCTCGTTCTCGTTCGCCGGAAACGCACCGGAGTTGGTCGCAGTTCTAAATAAAAATGTCTTTGTAGTGTTCGGGTGACACCGAGACATTAACGGTGAATTTAATAATATCTGAAATGCCTACTGGTCCTCACACCCGCCTTCCCGGTCGCTTTAATGCGGTGAGCGCGGATGAAGTCGCCAAGTTGTGCTACGAGCGTTTCAGGCAGCTTCCACGCAGAGGGAAGCCTGAGCCGGGCAGAGAGTGGACCCTGCTGGCCGCTGTGCTCCAGATCACCCGCGGAGCTGACTCCAACTCAGGTTGTTCAGCAGGATGGACCAGTCCACTGTTCTGAAACCCCAGTTTCATTTATTGTTTTTCCATTTCTACAAAACTTCACCGCTAAAAAGACATTTAAAGGTGTCTGAAGATGGGAAAAAGGCTTTAAAGTGTTCTAAAACATGTCTAAAGTATATTTCAGTGGACCTGTTGACACTGATATGAAAATGCGTAAAACAGTGAGGTATAGTGATGTGATATTTTTTATTTTTCCATCACAGTTGCCATGGAAGTTGTTTCCCTGGGAACTGGGACCAAATGTATTGGACAGACCGCCATGAGTCCCACAGGTGTGTGCGGATGGAAGTTTTGTGTCTCAGATGCTGAAGGTGTCGATTGTGCAAACCAAATTTTGTTTTCCTTTATAATTCAGGTGATGTACTTAACGACAGCCACGCAGAGGTCATTGCCAGGAGGGGGTGTATCAGGTGTGTGTATGCATCCACCTGTGTCATTGCAGGCTGTTTGACTGTGCTGATTGCTTTGTATGTGTGTTTTTATTTGTAGGTACCTGATCCAGGAGCTGCACGGGGCTGTGAGCAATCGGGGCAGCTCTGTGTTTTGTGCAGCAGATGAGCGAGGAAAGTGGAGGCTTCGGCCCGGAGTTTCCTTCCTCCTCTTTACCAGCCACACTCCCTGTGAGTGTCAGCACTCAGGGCAGCAACAACAACGAGTACATTTACACACAGCAGATAGTAAATGGAAAGAAATCAGTGTAAACCAGATCCACTGAGGCTATTGCTCACACAGAGAGTGGCTGGGCTATCAGCTGTAGTTACCAGAGTTAATGTGAGGTAGTTTGGTAACTTACCCAGTTTAGATTTATTCTGTTTTTTGATTATATAACCCATTCTAGCAGACTGTAATGAAGGTCTTTATAAATGATAACATGTAATAACCCCCGTTTGTGCCAGAGACGCAAAAAAAAAAATAGCCTTAAAAGTCTTTCAGCTCTTGAGCTTCGATGCAAAGTTGATGTGGCAACAGTTAAATATTCACCACTGGTAACATTTAATGTCTGCTTATTAAGCAGTAAACCTAAATATTAGTCAGCAGTGCCGTTGTTGCCCGATGACTAATAAAGATGCATTTCTGATAAGGATTGTTAATGTTTAACTCTCCAACCTCTTTATGGTGAAATGAATTCCGTTAGATCAGTGGTTCTCAAACTTTTCACAACGAGTACCACCTCATAAAATATATGGCTCTTAAAGTACCACCCTTATGACTGACATTAAAGTACAGTAGTATAGGCCTATTTAACACCATATACAGTTTACATGAGAGAATTTTATTTCTTATATGGATGTTATTTATTTTAACTGTCATAAACAGGATGTGACAAGTGATAATAATAACAACTGTCCTACATTAAAACATTCACAGCAGGTGGGATATCCGCTCTTTAAGTGATGACGTGATGAACCCTGCTTCCGGGTCCAAACTACTCTGCGTTTATCAAGGCTGTTGTGTTTTTAACATGTTTTAATGCTTTGTATCTTGTTCTATTTAATCTCAACAAAACCCCTATAAAAAAA
>VVHJ01026523.1:10400-24936 GCA_015107715.1 Tylochromis polylepis
CATACAAAAAAAAAAAAAAAAAAGACAAAAAAAAAAAAAAAAAAAAAAAAAAAAAAAAAAAAAAAAGGAAAATAAGAACAATGTTTCATGAATTTGAGCACAATTTTCAAAGAAGTGTCATGAAGGAGCCATTTATTGCACTATTAAGAAAGGAAGGCAATTTCGATCCCACACAGCCAATGCATTAAAAAGGCATCGCATTAGTCCATTCAAGGTTTTTACCTCTCAGTCAGTTAAAAGGTTAACATATTAACACGGGGAAACAAATTAGCAACTGCAGAGAAAGCAATGCATCATTTAGTATACTTCTCTTTTAAAGCTTTAGAAAATAAAGCCTGTAATTGTCAGGTATATGAAAAATTAAAGCAGTGCTTTCTACGCCACAGGCAAGTGGTAAAAATGAGGCAGGAAAATTAAGCGATGTACAGAATCTTCTGTAATGTATCCAACATATAAGACTCTGATGTCCTGGTTGCTTTCTTAGGAAATGCTACAAATTTGTGAGAGTTAAAGAAAATCTATTTGTTTGTGTGCAGCTAATGTAGCATGAACTCTGGGATAGCCTATTAGCTGTGAAAACTGTCAGAATGATGACTTCCACATTGGTGCTTTGTTCTACAGCAAAGCAGTATAGACTATACATTGCCAGCTCTCACTCGAGCTTAAGACCAATAAGAAAGGAAGGATGCTCTACCCTCTGCTCCTATTCAGCAGAAATTTCTTAAGGAGGTAGACATCCAAATTAGCGGAAAACTGACAACAATGAGCTTACCAAGTACCAATTTATTTATACGATCAACCAGTCGTATTGGGAGAGAAGTGATACACACAGACTTCTTCACATTTTCCCTGAAAAATCTCTGAAATTTTTTAAACATATTTCTCCAACTGGACCAGTCCTACACAGCAATTGTGACCATATGCAGCCAATTTTGTGTAAACGAGAAGGCCAGAAGATGAAACGCGTGAGATGCTTATTCACAAAGGAAAGAAACCAGTTTTGATGTGATACCTGGAGAGAATGAACACTCTCCTGTATCGAAATGTTAAGGCAGAACCACACAAACATATTCAAATGTCATTAGATGGTTGAATCTAAAACACTGCCTTAGAAAATAGAAAACCCATTCAGACCCAAGTGAATAAACACACTCATTTTGTATATAATGTGTGAGCAATAGCTCATAACAGCAAGGTTATCCTTCAAATGCATCTGGAAGTGGAAAAAGTCTCATGTTCTAATAGTTCTCTTCATTCCACAATATTATTATGTAAAGCATAAAAATGTATTCTCTCATCAAATCAAAGCACCCGACAAATCAAAGTTAAGGCAATTACAATCTTATTCCACC
Organism: Tylochromis polylepis; assembly: GCA_015107715.1. NCBI lineage: Eukaryota > Metazoa > Chordata > Actinopteri > Cichliformes > Cichlidae > Tylochromis > Tylochromis polylepis. Next base: position 11,753 of record VVHJ01026523.1, read on the forward strand.
CTTTCAAATGGCAACAGCTGTTTCCCCATGGTCAAAATTGCAGCATAATTGCACACGGTAGCATATGGTTATGGCTGATTAATCCAACTGGGGGTGAAGGCCCATTATTCCTGCATGGGATGGGTAAATAGGCAGTGGATACAAGTGCTGGATAGACGGGTAATGGGATGGCAAAAAAGGGAATGGGCCTTTGATGAGATGTCTGTTAAAAATGGCATGATTGTCAGAATCGATCATACCCTCTACCATCCTTATTTAAGTCTTTAAAATGATCTGCTTGACATCTGGTTTCTTCAACACAGAGTAATGCCAGTGGTACAAATCTATGCAGAAAGGAGGAACAGTTTAGTCTGAGCCCCTTTTATTATATGATATATATTGCTGTGGGCATTTCCAATTTAATCCCCCTTCATGAACTCCATGAACTAGTAGTGGGGACATTATTGTAGCTCCAGGGGAACCCAGTGTGTATGCCAGAGATGTGATAGTTAAGACTGCTTACTGGTCTGTGGTCTTAGACTGGCCACCACTTGTAAACAGACAAACACCCACAAGCCCATAGAGCTAATGTATGCATTCAAATTCATAGTTCACCGGCAAACACACTCCCACATCCCCCAGGAACAGCAATTACAGGGTTCAGAGGTGGTTTCCAAAGCCTCCAGCCAATCTGAGTGCATTTCAATTGTAAACACACAAGGATCCACATGAGTGCATTGGGTTTGGGGGCCTCCTGAAGCTAGTGTCACTCTAAGGTCTGTGCTCATTTCCATCTAGCCAGATGAGGGATGATGATGGTAAACAGGCCTTGACTGTGACTCCCCCCTGCCTGTTGCGGGGTGCATAATGTCCCACTTAAACAGTGAGGGAAAAGTTCAAGTCTGTAATCACATTCATACCTCCCGCTTATTATTTTGTTGAAGTCATTTTGGAGTCTAATTTGAAGGACGTACGCAAGAGCCGATCATGCTCACTACGAGGTATTGTGCATTGGAATCCCATGTGTGTGGCACAGAAGTACAGAAGGCCCCCAGATGCTAATTTAACAAGCTGTGAGAGTGCACAAGAGTGGCTTGGCTTGCCTCAGAAAATATGAAAACACAGGAAATGCTTTCAGCAAAGTGATATTAAAACAAGGTGGAATGCCCTACTGTAAATCCTTCAATCCCTTCTCAGTGCATAAACCTTGTTCATGCAGAGGCTTTATTGTTCCAGCTCGCACACAGTAGATCGAAAGGAGCAGAGGCTTCAAAAGGAAAAAAAAACAACAACACTGTAGTGTTCTTTCTGAAAAGGCAAGTACAATAAACATGTAAGCTATCAGTGTTCTCCATACCGTACATCAAAGGGTAAATACTAGCACCTGTAAATAAAGGTGCACAAAATGCACAAGCTCAGCCTTTACAAATACATTCTTCAAACTAGCTTCAACTTCTACTGCGCATGAAAATGTGCACTCACAAACACGAGGAACAAATGGAGCAATAATTTCTGTGCAGGTAATCTAACTTGGCCTAGTGCAAAGCAGAATGATCAAAGAAGACTATATCAGAGAAAAAAAGACAGTCAGCAGTACTGGTTTAATCCAGTATAGTTATTGCCTCAATTAGGCTATATGGCTGAACAATGAAGCCAACTCATCGACACTACTAAAGCCAAAAGGGAGAAGAGTAAACCCTCTGTTTTTGGATTCGCAAAAATATTCAAATTGCTTTCAGTGATTCAGCAATGACCCTTGTCTCTCTCAGTGTATACTGACAATTCCCAGCTGGCCTGGGTGGCCTCTTTTCCCATTCCCAGAAGCCAAATTAATAACCATGCAAAGACAAATAGGACAGCCATGGCAAACAGACTCCTTTGTGCCATGTTCCAGGCAGTGGGCAAAATGACAGCGGCTTAAAGAGACTATTTGTGAATTAGGCTACTACATCATCGCCTGAGTTTGTTCTGGTCAAACTGTCTGGACTGCACAGGACTTAGAATAGCATAATCTAAATTTTCCAATTTTCCAATTTTCCAATCAAAATGCCTCTTTTTGAGGTTACATAGCTATTTCCAAGAGAGGAGCTGGTTGAAATTTTAGGACTAAAGTTCTCACAATGTTCCATGAACTGAAAATGGGAAAGAAAAAAAAAGGGACAGTGTCTGGCATGCCAATGGGTGAATTTAGGGAAGCAATCACAGAACAGAAAGTTATGAAACGGTATTGATTATTCCTTGCTATTGTTACTTTGAAGCACCCTCTAGGAATGGAGTCCCTGTTGGAGGTACCATTTTTATGCCACCTCACTTCACGTTAAAACCTCATCTTTTGTTTCCCATCTAAGTGCATCAATTTTTACACTATTTTGTCACAAAGATCAAACAGCAGACGACCATAATCAGGATCATTTTCCTCCTCTTCCTATTCCTCTCCCTAAGCGATGATTCTCCAAGGAAGTGACAGTTCATGTTGTTTTGGTTCTATATCATGAAAAAAAACTTTCATCCTCATTAAATAATTCATTGTCCAATTTAAAGAATAACCTCTGACTCAAGCAAGAGGCCCACGTGTGAGCAGTTCAAGTTTACTGAAGACTTCTTACGTTGATATTGCTCGTTGAAGTGTTTTTATATAGCTAAGCAATTAGTACGCGCTGTCATAAATTTCCAAAGACTATGTGTGGCAATTTAATAACATAGTCCTACTCTTAACCTTTTTGGCTGTATGGTACTGGAAAATCGGGCCAAGATCTATTGATCTTGGCCCGATTTTCCAGTACCATAAAAGTCCTTTATGGTAAAAAATAAAAGTCCCACTTCAAAAAGCTCTGAAAGTGCTATCCAGAGAGAAAAACAGAAGGTCTTTAGTTACACCTCTCTCTTAGACTTGCCACTACTACAGACCTTCGGTGGGTAGTTTTGTTTTATTGAATGTAGCACAGTGAAACTCGAGACATCCCTCTGAGAAATCTATCACTGGACTTTGACCATGAGTTTACTTGCCAGCCCTGAATACTAAAAGCGATATGTTGTGACCTTTTGCCAAAGTGCTGGCTGCAGGGATCTACGACAGCCTCGCTTTTTTTCCCCTCTCCTTCCCTTTGAAAATCATTTCACAGGGCACAGCTGCTACAAGGAAACAGAGATCCCCAGTCTGTCAATTAAGATGAGTGACAAATCAGGACATTTGTAGTCTGGAGACATTCTCTCAACCCCTCTGTCTCCACAAATCATTCTCAGCCCAATCTCAGTTGATTCTTTTTTTTTTTTTTTTTGGGCTTAGCTCAATTCACTTACTTCAGCTTTATTCAAATCCATAACAATAAGTTTCAGTAATCCTACAAAGGACATGTGTACTTGCTACTAATAAAAATGTGATACACAAAAGACCAAAGGTGACTGTAAAGGGTAACGGGAAATAGATTAATAGTCTTGATGTAAAATGTCCCTTGATCTATATACAGTGTTTCAGACATTTGCAGTCTGTGTTTTATCTCCAAAGGGACTGGGAATTGCCTTTTCCAGTGTGGGCAAATAAAACACGTGATGACCATTTAGTGAAAAGGTTGAGTCACATCAAAGTAACAAAAATGCAGAAACCTCTATCTCAACATTTGTCCCTTGAAAATGCAACTTCACCCAAAGCAGCTGATTAAGTTACTAAAAGTATCTGATGACCACCTGCAATTATGCACCTTTTTTTTGTTGTTGCTTGTAATAAGAATGTATTAAATTTTACTTTCATCCGAACCAGTCTAGAAGTTTTCCCAAATGGCGACCATCTCATTTCATTCGCACAATTTCAATCAACTTTCCTCTAAGTTTTAAAATGGAGATGAAACACTGCACTTCTACGATTGTTTCAAGAGTCATGTCCAATACATTAAGCTACAAAAACACCACAACTCTAAAAATGTTGTGGCTCTTCACCAGACAACAGCAAGAAATGGCTGATTCCTGTGCCGTGTCCTAGTAGCGCCACGCACTCTGTCATAATCACGCTTACTACTGTTAATCTAAGTGCCACTCCTCTGACAGAATGAAATCCTGAAGTCCCTAAGAAGCTCCTCAAGTTGAGCTGTAGCTAGTCAACATAATCTGCAGACGTTGAGTGATGCCGATGTGTCTGTGCTAAACATGACATTCCAATAGAGTCCTCCCCTGCTGCTCAAAGCTCCAAAATAGACATGTTAGAAATGACAAAACCAGCAGGCGAGCCCAGCATTGTCTCGGCATGACCTCAGTAAGCGAATGAGAGTGAACAGTGGGACAGACCAGACAGCTCTTATAACTGTCACTTTAAACACAATATCCAGACTGAGTTTGCAGAAAGGCTTTTTTATTCAATTTCAAGAAAAGAGTGTGCTTATGTGTCAGCAACCAAAAATAAGGTGTTTAAAACTTAAAGGGTCTTTGTTTAAACCACGAAATGCTTTCCTATTTTGGATGTAATCAGAACTACTGATGGACTAAATGCAATTTTTTTTTTTTGCCATCAGTTCAATCCTGATGTACATCATTTAATAATGAGACTTTTTTTTACCCTTTTCCCTGCCACACAATGACGATGAATGACAATGTATGAAATAAAAGGACTGAAGAAGATCCCTCTTTGCTCACCAAGCCCTAAAGCAAGACTTCATAGCACTTTGGTCTGATGAAGGCTGTTCTCCCATCGTTAAAAAGCTGTTTTAGCAGACTGGTCATTAAAATATGGCAAGCACTGGCTGACATGTCCATCCAGAGGCAGGCTACTTGCCTCATCATGTTCTTTAATCATCGGGTGGAAAGAGAGCATCCCACACTGGGGTCACTTTCAACGAGCTGCACTCTGAATGGTCTGAAGAGAGTCCAATTAAATCCTACATTTTCTGACCCAAGAGTGACTATGTAATGGAATCTGAGAGCTGCTGCTGGATGGATTGAGCAGAAAGAGAGTGAGAGTGATTGCAAGCCTTCATCCCCAACATACACAGTCACATGCATGCATAATTTCTGTATGCATCAGTGCATAACCACAGAAAAACTCGCAAAACATTCTCCCCGGGCCACCTCTGTAAATAATGTGTTCTTATTTAACTTGCTTGGTTAAATAAGCATTCAGAGGGAAAGAGAGAAGAGTGGGTCAAAGAATTTAGAATCAGATACAAACAGCAGGAGAGAAGCAGTTATAGAGAAAGACGAAACAACAATGTCAGGACTCTTAATCCCTAGGACACATGAGTTATCAATCTGTTGTAAATGTCAAGCGCTAGGATATGCCCCTGTGAATGATGGATATCTGCCTTGTTTGTTTGTGTGTGCAATTCATTTTTAAATTCATCTTTCCTACATTGCATTATTGAGTAAACCCCAGGAGAGCTTAGAGTCTATCTTGAGCGGCAATACTCTCGCTTCATAGAGCCATCAGCACCTGAATCCCAACTACCTGAGTGGAGGTGGTGCAGCAGAGGAAGATAAAGAACAAGAACGTTGTCATCCTGAGACTGTCCGTGACACCTGATCCATGTTCAGAGCACATATGTTTGAACATATGAAATCTGAACATGCCTAAATGAGAGGTCAGAGACACAGTACAAGAGTTCCACTTTGTGCAGTGTGTCATGAAGCTTTGAAGTGTGAAGAAAGAAAGAAAGAAAGAAAGAAAGAGGACAACCCTCAGTCAAGTTCATAATGTTTCCATTTTCATTTTCTAGCAATTTTCCAGGCTCTACTTAGGTGAGGAACCCCTGGAGCAACAGCAAGGACCCATGGTGCAAACTCCTGACCCCACTAGATGTACGTTTGAATCAGAGTGACAGTAATGTACACGGTGTTAACCCCAATACGTTAATCTCCCGGAGCAGCTAGGTTTTCTTTTAGAAGAGTTTTGAAAAAACAAAACAAAAAAAACAACCGACTTCAGAAAAACAGCATAAAAACTAACACCTTGCAGGGCTGTGATAGGTGGGTAAAAATAAAAGGAAGAATGCCTGAGGTTACAGTAGACTCTCTTTCTGGGCACAGAGTCTCCACAGAAATATTACAGGAGATCTTGTGGGATTATTGCGCTGAGAATTTGAGTCGTTCTCAGGCAACCACTCATGAAAAAGAAAGGGAAAAAAAGATAATAAAAAAAGAAGATAAAACGCCGCCACCGATTCCCTGTGAACTGCCACACTTGGCTGGTGCTTCCCTCGGCTCAGGCTGCATAATTCTCAGAAAACCAATTAATTTTCAACATTTGATACTTTACGTCTGTGTGCCCGCTCTAATCGTTGCATTTCAATATGTATGTATTTGTTTGCGGCGCTTGTTTGCCGTGCAAAGTTTAGTTTCCTGAGGGGAAGAATGATTAATTATTTTGTACTTATTAATCAGCTTAACGTTTTAACAGCTTGCTCGTAATGGCACGTGACATCAGAGGGGCTCATTACACATGTTCAAACTGTATAACAAAAAAAAAACAGCTGTAAAAAATAAGAATATTCGGGAAAACGGTCTTTCTGAAAACTTGAGAAGCCTTAAATGTGTCTCATTAGATTCTAGACTTCACCCACATCGGTGTGGATGAACTCAATGAAGTTTGATATACGTGAAGTGTGGGTGAAAAACTAAGCCTATTTTAAATGTTTCTTAAAGCACAAACGTGAGAGTGGTGCCACATTTAACAGAGCTCAGCGTGTCACTGATGTGAAGCCTAATGAGAAAATTGTGGGCGAAGTGCACAAGGATGAAAGACTGCAAAAATCCGGTGCCACCACACCGGAAAGAGTTCCACATTAACATCTAACACAGCAGGTAGCTACAGATACCAGTGGGCCGGGGTGATGGTTCATCGGTACCGTAGCGATCCAGCACTCTTCTTACCTTGAGGTTGTGCGCAGTGGATGAGTAAGGAAAAAAATAAAATCCATGCGACGCGCCACATCGATCTGTTAAAGGAGTCCTCAAACATGGTCCCAAACCGGGAGGACTGGACAACAAGTGCCCGGTGAGCTTTAAGCATGCCGTAGTGGCCGAGTCCAGCTGTGGCTGTGCTGCCGTTCGCCTGCCGCTTGTTTCTCTCTGTCAGGAGGACCTGCGACCACTAAAGTCGAGCAGAGCGCACCGACCTCGGAGCGCAAAACCAAGCCTTTCCCGTAGCCTGTGGCGACCGGAGAAATTCGGTCAAACTGTGTGTTTGTTTTACAGTCTAAGTTCGCTGTAGTTCCACGAGCCTCGTTGATGGTGAAATATTTCCGTACGAGTACCGAAACAGAGAGCGTTTGTTTATCTGAAGGATGCAACTCAATCAGGTGAATCCAGGTTAAGTCCAAATACAGTCGGTCTCTTGCTGCACCTGTAAAAAGGAAAGCTGCACCTCACAGAACACCTTTCCCCATTTACACGTCGTGCGTCCTTGAGATGCTGGTTTGTTCTTTTTCTTCGTCTTCTTCTCTTTACTTAAAAACTTCCTCCTTCGCCTTGTCTCCGACGGGGTGCTTACGGTTTTTTTTGTGTTCTTCTTCTTTTTTTCTTCTCCAAAGCACAGAACAGACTTTTCCTCGAATCCTTTCCTTTCTGAAGAGGAGAGCCACAAATGGAGCACACACACACACACACCCCCCCCCCCGTAAAGTTCCTCCCCAGAGCGCACCGTCAAGGTCGGCAATTTGCTTTGACAGGAGCGGAGAAGAACTACAGCAGTTCGCTGAGCGGAGAATGGGGGGCGGTGGGGGGATAAACTTGCACGCAGTCACAGGATGAGAGTGGGAGCCGTGCCGTAGAGGAAAGCCCGGCTGCCGGTGCCTCGGATGAGGACGAGTCCCGGGTTCTTCATGAGGTAACGCTGGGATCTGATGTTTCAGCAGCAGCGCAGCGCATGATGCCACCGTGCGGCTATGCGCAAAAACACATCTCCTGCTACAATACAGCCAAGCACATGGTTTCAGGAGAGGATTTTATTGCTTTCCACATCACACAAAGGTGGAATGAATATAGTCCTTTGTTAAAATGATTTAAGGAGCATGCGTCCGGCTTGTGCTGCCAAGAATGTAGTGGTGCTTAGAGTGCCTGTGGAGAAATCACTATGATATTTCTGTGGGGATTTATAGGCTAATGTGTCTGAGTTTACTGACCTTGTAGTACTTTTCATCCCCCGTGGTATCATTAGAGGGATTTATATTTTGGCTGCATTTTAATACTTTGAGCTATGATACTGTATGTTTTTGTAGCACTTCCTGTATTGCTCTTTTCCTTTTTTCGCTGAGGCTACAGGATGTAATTCTCGATGCTATTTGAGGTGCATGGCATGAATATAAAAGGCGCAAATGGATGTGCTAAGTCGTTACACAGCCAAGACTGAAACTGCTGCATGTTATCTTCCCTGTGTGCAGGAGAAGGAGGAAGACGTCGACGAGGAGGAGGAGGGTGTGAGAAGAGAATCGGTTGAAGACAGGGGGAGGAAGAGCAGACAAGAAGGGTGGTTGGTGAGCAAATGTTTCCAAAATGACAGTATCAGTAAAGTGGAAGTCAAGGAAGAGAATGAGAGAGCCTGACTGAGCAAATGTTCATGTCCTGAAAATGACAGTGCCTTGCCAGGAGAAAACAGGAGTGCTTACTGTTTGTAATGGGTTTTTTTTTTTGTGTGTGTGGTTTTTTTCACAAATGGTGAGGCCCATCTAAGCCACCATAGGGCAGCTTGGAAATAATGCACCATGATAATAGCTTCTGCTATTTCCGCACAAGAGTTTCAGCTTCCTTTTGGCTTTCTCCTTCTTATTCAAAAATGCGATACCTTGCACAAAGTTAATAATAGGAGAGTTACCATCATGAAAATCAAGATGGAGTGCTTCTCTGGCCAGCCTTAGGGTATCTCAGGAAACCAGCTATGATTTTTCAAGTATTTACTGTGACTGAACTCAGCAAGAGGGTAATTTTGAAAATCCCTGGACAGAGTATTTTGAGCCATAGCTTTCTGCAGACAAGTGGTAATCCATTTGTTTGTGTGTGTGTGTGTGTGTGTGTGTGTCCACCCCGCACCCCTCCTTTCCCTGCAGATGCCAACAATGCCAGGTGTTAGCTCCTGGTGTTGTTGAGCAACAGCTAGCTGTGATCACAGGTGCTAAAGTAGCTTAGTGCAAGCTGTACTCACTTCAGAATGAGACATGTTCTTTTTAACTAGCCCAAGAAGTAACCACACAACTGGTAATGATGATCAAGAGTTAGTCGGGTGCAGTAATTTCAAATTATACCGACATTTAAAACACACAGTTAAATGGCACTTTTGAAAAAGGGGTTAAGACAGTGAGAAAAGGATCAAAAATGTGCAGTAAGTGGAGAAAATGCATGAAATTTTCCCTAAATGACCAAAATGGCATGAATGCAAGTTTTCACATACATGGTGTATATATATATATATACACACACGTGTGTGTATGTGTGTGTTTGTGTATACATGTTTAGACATCTTTGTCAGGACTGAAAATTGGCATGCTACTATACTTGTGGGGACCAACAGTCACTTATGGGGACAAAGTGCCAGTCCCTACGTGTTTGAAGGCATTTTTGATTCTCAAAATGTGGTTTTAGTGTCGGGGTTAAAGTTAGGTTATGGTTAGGTTTAGGCTGAGGGTTAGAATTAGGCATTTATTTTTGATGGTTAGGGTTAGGGGGAAGCGGCTAGGGAAAGCATTATGTCGATGAGATGTCCTCAATAAGATATGAAAATAAGCGTGTGTGTGTGTGGTGTTTAACCATTGTTCCTCACAGTGACTGATTTTCATTCATTTTGTTTTGCAGAATGATTGGTCATTATTTCAAGTGATGAAATGCGTGATTGACAGCAAAATGCCTTTAAAACATGTAAAAAACCTCAATGGTAAGGGGTTTTTTTTCATGAAAAATGTATTCGCACCTTTTGCTCCACAGCTTATCAAACAGCACATTTTTTGTTATCCGTTTCAATCTGAACCTTTGAGCGTGAAGTGCAGCATTGACCACAAAAATAAGCTCCCTTTTAATTCCATTTCAATGAATAAAATAAAAGACGAGCTCTAAGCTAAAATTTCCACCTCCATTTTCTGAGGCCTTAAGGAGAGCAACACGTATAAAGGAAAAAAGAGATGGCAGTTCTGACTTTCACCTGCATTTGGTAAGAACTTTAAAAGCGTGGCTACGTATAGATGGAAAAAACACAGCAAAAGCTTAAAAAGTGAAATGATATCAGAGGAATTTTCTATTATGCCCAGATGGAAAGACAGAGGTCAAAAATCCAAGAGCAAGATAGGCTGGAAGGAAGACTCTTGAATGCTTCAGAAAGGTCCCTGAACTCCACCTCCTCCTCCACACAGACACACAAATGTTTGTTACGCTGCTGTCCTGATATATAACTAACCCCAGTGATAACTGGAGAGTACAACTGGATGCAGTAACCTCCAACGATATTTTTCGTATGGGGTAATATAGCTTGTAAAATGATTACATAAAAGAAAAAAAAAGTAGAGCAGCAGATCCAGGTCTTTTCTTTAAAGGGTTTACAACTATTTATCAAACATTTCTCACACCATTAATATTTCTCTGTCAATTAGTGCTTGGATAGGCATCAAAGGAATATGGATCTTCTTAACCAAAAGAAAAGCTCCATCCTCTCCTGCACGACTCTGGCCAGTCTTGCTAGAGGTTTAATGAACTGGAACGAGTGGGGGATAATGGGAATGCAAGCACAGCGGGAGGCCAATGGGGTGATGAGTGTTTCTTATTACCTCTGAGGCCAATTACAATAAAGATCTGTCAAAGTTTCCCTTTGATAGAGGAAGGCCCTGCTGACCATCTGAACCACCCCAGTCAAAGAAACACAGTATAGATAACAGTAAAGTTTAGACAGATTATTATGTTCATTTAGGTTTAGGTCAGTTAAACTCTTGGAATCTTTAGCAACTTGACTATAAGCAGTCTTAGTTGTACTCAAACTACATGTTGGGTTTTTTTTTGACACAGACACACACACACAGAGTATATAAATATTTTAATGAGTTCAGAGATGAAATTCATATGCATGTACCACCTACCACAGTCAAACAACCTTGCAGTCTAATTACCGTTCTCATAGAATAATGACATCCTGGGCTCACTATGCTTAATAAACAAACTGCTACCCTTGAGTGAGATTTTCAATTGTACATTACCGCAAAGGTCGCGATATCTAACTGTCACATTTACAAGGCAAGATGTGGAGGCAAAAAGGGTGATGTTGCATTGCATTTCTTAAAAACAACTAACATTATTAAAAAAGGGTTATCCTAATTTATGTAAGAATCTTTAATCATAGGCATCCTCGCAGATGGAGAGGAGTAAAAGAAAAAAATCCGAGAGTATTCATTAGTGAGAGAGAGAGATCATTCAAAAAGCTGTTTGTGTGAGACAGATGGTCAATATGGAAAAGAAATATGTAAAGCAGAGCTGCGCCAACCTTGGCAAAGGAAGGCTTCCGACGCAAAAAGAAAGGTAAAAAACGTAGGTGTGGAACTTGTGAAAGAGAGAAAAAAGAAGCAGAGAACTGTCTCAGGCAGAGAAGTGGTTTGAGGTACAAACACAAGAAACAGGTGAAATGTGCTAACAAAATATTACTCTGTTTGTTGTGTTTGATTTTCCAGCCTATAAATTAATATCTCCAGCCTTACAGGAAATACCCCACCGCCCCTCCCCTGCCCTGCACTGCTTCATATCTTCCACATCTGCTAAAATGCCTGAATGTTTTGTGGTTTTCTTGCTTAGTTTATGGATATAATCATGCAGCACCCATGAAAAGATTGCAGTTGACTGCATCAGCCTCTGATCCACATATGCACTTTGCTCCCTTTCTCACTCTCACGCTCTCAAGAGAGTAAGCTCTGAGTAACATCAGTTTACATGGTTGGTTCACCCGAAATCTCCCCCTAAAGATAACATGCCTTAGAGTATAATGTTATCTGCCTTTATTTAAAAATATAAAGAATATGGTTGTATTCACATCAGCTATGAAAATAACCTTGTAGCAGTTGCCACACTTAACAATTTTTTTTAAAAAGTACCTTGTTGAGCACACGTCATTAAGTGTTTGTTTTGTTTTTTTCAATCTCAGGAGCGAGGGCAGTGGACTTTTTAACCAGATTGTTCAAAACAATCTTGATAGTGAGAGGATGTCTGAGGAATAGAGTACTATACAATAACGTATTGGTTCCAATATTCAAGAAGAAAAGTGATGTGCAGAGCTGGAGCAACAGGGGGATAAAATTGATGAGGCATGAAGATGTCTGAAAGAGTTGTTGAAGCTAGGTTAAAAAGAGAGGTGGCGCTCAGTGAGCAGCTGTATGGATTCATCCTAGGACAGAGCATGACAGATATGATGTTGGCTTTGAGTGCAGATGGAGAAGTATGGAGAAAGAGTTGCACTGTATCTTTGTGGATCTAGAGAAAGTATATGATTGGATGCCAAAAGAGTTCCAGGTAGGGGTGGGATTACACTGGGGACTGGATCTGAGTCCCTTCTTGTCTCCAGTGGTGATAGACAGGTTGACAGATGAGGTCAGGCAGCAGTCTCATTGACTCATTGATTATGATGTTTGCAGATGACATTGTGTATTCTGTAGTAAGAGTAGAGTGCAGGTGGAAGAGAGAGTCTGAAAGTCGGGAGAGGTGGAGGTATGTGCTGGAGAGAAGAGGAATGAAAGTCAGTAGAAACAAGATATAATTTGTATGTGAGTTAGACAGGTGGAAAGGTGAATATGCAAGGGGTAGAGGTAATGAAGGTAGAAGAGTTTAAATGCCAGGTGAAGAAGAGAGTACAGACAAGGTGGAGTGGGTGGAGACGAGTATCTGGGGTGATTTGTGACAGAAAGGTAGCAAGCAAGAGTGAAAGAGAAGATTTACAAGATGGTGATGAGGCAAGATTAGAATATGCCAGACAGCTCAGGTTGAGCAGTTTGGAGACAAAGTTAGAGAGGCAAGGCTGAGATGTGCAGACGAGGGACATACTGGACAAAGGATGCTGAATATGGAGCTGCCAGGGAGGAGGATAGGATAAGGAATAAGGTGAGATGGAGGGAGATGAGCTGCGGTAGCGACCCCTAGCGGGAGAAAAAGAAAATGTAAAATAAACATTGTCAGTCAATGCTGTTCATCCTGTACATCCAAAATAATAGTCCAGCCTTTTTCAGAAGGTTGGACCATTATTTGGGGGGGGGGGGGGGGGGTTTTTGCGG
>VVHJ01026527.1:0-10988 GCA_015107715.1 Tylochromis polylepis
TGCACAACAGCATGTGAAACTGATTGTCAATCAGTGTTGCTTCCTAAGTGGACAGTTTGATTTCACAGAAGTGTGATTGACTTGGAGTTACATTGTGTTGTTTAAGTGTTCCCTTTATTTTTTTGAGCAGTGTGTATACATATTTTTTTTAAGTTTTATCAGATAATCAGCTTTTTTTGTTTGTTTGTTTGGAGATTTTTTGTTAAATAAGTGGCCAGAGAGCACAAAAAAGGTGCTGTGTACTTCTTGGCCATGTGGTAAGTGCTGCTGAACTCCTGTGGAGGATTAGCTGTGGCACAGTTGAAGGAAGGGGGAACAGAGCTGCGCTTACACGCTGGCGGGCACATCAAAACACATGCCTGCACACAAACACTGGCATGCACACACACCGCAGCTGTGATGATGTGCAGACCAGAAGTGCTCGAAAAAAAATAAATAAATAAAAAGGGAAAAAAATCACTGGCATGCATCGGGAGGCGGACATATTTTCCGATTGATGTCCAGTTATTTTTCAGACATGACAGCTAAGATCTGCTCATCTATCTGTCCGTGCACGTGTCTGTGTGTGTTTTAGTTCATTTATTCGGCTACGCGCACGTTCATCAATATTGTGTCTGTGTTTTTTTTAATATATGAGTTGTACACATAGGCAGTAATAGCTACACTCTTGCTGGATGATAATGATCTCTCAGCACTCTTCACCTTCACTATCAGACCTCTGAAATCAGTAGTAGTGCTAACAAACAGCTAATTCTCATATTTGTATGAATAAATTACCACTTGTAACACATAAGAGAAAATCTGTCAGGCATGTGAATTCAACTGATATCACAACTGAGTCTGGAGACAAAGAGCGGAGCTATTATTTGCTACTCTACTGACAAATCAGTGTTGGTGAAGAAAATCCAGTCACAAAGGACAACAAAAAAATGGTTATTTGACTCATTTAAGTATATTTCTGTCATCGCCGCTCTTTAAAGGAATGGGGGTTAAGTTCTTAAGTGCACACCAAATCAGAGAATGGATTTCAACAACAACAATGTGTTGTATGAGTAGAGCAATTTTGGTGCTAAATGAGGCAAAACTGTAAAAACATGTTATAAAAGAACGGATTACCCAATTGGGATTCCACTCTCATCAATCTGAGAGAAATTAACTAGGACAAAAATGTCCTTTTGTGCCGTCGGTGCGCTCGGTTCGACTGTCAGTCTGCAAGCCGGCAAGATGGCAAAAAAAAAAGAAAGAAAAAAAGAGCACAGCAAATAATATAAAGCAACGAATTCCTCATCATCCTTCCAAGGAGAAAAGAACAAATCAAAGATTATTCCAGGGTGCAGCCTCTGTCTATTTTAAACACTACCACAGGGAGGGGAAAAGGCAAAGGGGTCAAGAAAAAAGATGGGAAGATTTTGTTTCACTGTCAATAAAACCCTGCACTCCTCCAAGCCCCTTGTTCTCCAGGTTGGCTGGTTCAATTTCTGATTGAATGCAGGACCAAAAACAAGAGCTTTTCCTTCAATTGCTAAGACGGACCAAAGCCTTGACCTTACTCTCACCTCTATTATCTTTCTCGTCTTCACTCTCCTGCTCATCTCTCAGCACTTTCTCACCTCCACAGATGCCTATGTAATACATCCCGGCAGGTGTGACTCATACTTTTTCTCTTTGCCTTTTTTTTTTTTTAATTTATCTTTTTATGTGTTTTTCTTCTTTTTGTCTAGTAAACACAGAAAAGATAACAGCTAACCAAATGTTTACAGAAAATGTTTGCTGCATTAATATCTTCCCACTGTTCTCGCAATGGGATTGATTCTTAGTTGTATCTTTAAAAGGTGGTGTCGGACAGAAATCCAAACTTTAAAGCTGAGAGTTTAAAAGGTATTTCCTGGAGAAAAAAAAACAGGGGGGGGCTCGGAATAACAGAATCTGTCTCCAAACCAGAGGTCAACCTCAGTACACCAGTCTTGTGCTTATAATCACAAAAATATGGAAGTCAGTGCTTTAATCTTTAGCATACAGTGCTCGAACACAACATGACTTAAAGAGGAATAAAGAGAGAGAGAAACAGAGAAGTGGATCCCATTTCTAGAGATGTTTGTCATACTGCAGCTCAAACAAACTGGAACTTGTTCGTATGTGTTGTTTAAAGCCCGGGAGCTTTACAATGAACAGGAAACATTCATTACTGAGATGGCAAAGCTGAGAAGAAAACACACTTGACATACACTTTTCAGGAACGTCTCCATAGTCTGAAAATATTTTCACTCCCCTTATTTTTCTCTCGAAAATTTGCAGACCTTCTGAATGGACCTCTTGAACTCCCCGAGTAGTACTTCAATGGAGGAAAACACACACACACACACTCCTTTCGCCCTACCCTAGAAAAAGAAAGAGGCGTGTACTGACAAAGCATTCAGACATGACTCTGTGGACCACTTCCTTTCACTTTCAGGACAAACGATTGCCGTGAAAAGCCATAGCACATAAAGCCACTGAAGACAGAAGAGATCTTTGAAAACACACGTTTACACAGAAAGTTAAGAGGAAATATATTTAGTCTTGGTTGTGAGCAAATGCCTGAGCTTCTAACAGGAACGCAGCCGATGTGATCATCTGAGAGGATAAGCGCCTAATGCTCTACCAAAGCTGACAGAAAGCACATAGAGAATGTCGTCTGAGAGAGACGCCACTTCTTTAGGAATCTCAGTGCAAGAGCCTCGCAGGCTGACAAAGGAGCCACTTTAGGCGATTGAGAGACAGCTTGGCTCAGCAGTTTTACCTACTCTGGCACATGCTGAACACTTAGTCTGTCTTAGAGTGGCATAGCTTTCGCATCAACCTCAAATCTGATTAGACGTTTGACAAGCTGCCAATATTTGGGGTGTGTTCAGATCGCCTGTGATGCCTGTGAGTCTTTAGATAAGACTTGTTGTCTTTATCAGACAAATACAACAGCATCCATCTCTCTTTGATTCAATGTCAAAGGACTTTATTTGCTCTCTGAAAACAAGTCCTCACTGCTTTAAGTCAAGTGTCTTTTGATTGGCTGCCTCTCACAAGCAGAAGGTTTGATGAGCAGGCGGGCGGGGCTTCTGTGCTCACAGCTAGATGCGTGCGCCTGAGATGATCACAAGCATATCTGCCCTCAATGACATCACACAGTAGAAAAAAGTAAGAAAAACACAGCTGTATACGAATAAGAAGCAGCATGAGTGGATTTGGGGTATTTTGGGTATTTTGGGTAAAGCCGTGCATGTCCTGTTATTTGGTAGGTGTGGGTGAAGAGAGTGTTTGGTTGTTTTAGGCCTGTGATGAACTAGAATCCTCTCCTAGGTGTGTGTAAACCGCTAGCTCTGTATCAGTTGGGATAGGCTGTTGCATTCCCACAAAACTAAGTTAGACAAACTCTTAAGCAAACATACATAATGTTGTTACATGTGAAATGTAAGATTATTTCACATCATTTCTTACATATCGTACTTGGACTGTAAAGATTTTCATGAATGATGCAATAATTGGACTTTGCCTTTGTTTTTGTTTTCTTGATATAACAGAATTCAGCTGTGCATGCAGAATAAAATAAAGAAACTACATCTATGGAAATCCCCTTTAATATTTACACATATTAATTCCCTTCATAATCATTTTTATTGCATGTGGCTGTCAGATTCGGGCCACTGTGAGCAAGATCACATCCTCTTATTCCTTAGAACTGAAAGCATTCACGTTAAAAGCATGCAACTGGGAACACACAGGATATGTTTGTGAAGGAGCTAAATGAAACGTAATGTCAATGTAATTTTTTTTCCCATGGTTAGCCTCAAAATTAATCTTCAAATCAAGAAAGCTTTAATCTGGGGCATTATTGACAGTTACACAATACCTTAGTTTTTCCCTGCTTCAGTTCGCCCCACTTTCAGGGCTCTCTTTCTCCACATGCTGCCTGGTTCTCTTCCCTTACATCGTCTGATAAAGAAATAGGTTGCCACTTCTCTGCTGTGCTGCTTGCAGAATGAAATCAGATTCCAGTTTTTTTGTGCAGCCTGATGAGAAAGGGGAATTACTGATCTGTTTGGCTATGCTGCGAGCAGATGTAGTAGCTGCCATTCTTTTAGTATTTTCAGCAAAGCAATTGCTCAGTGATAGCTGCAGCATTGAGCCACACTTGGTTCTACAGTAGATGTCACAATTTAAAAAAAGGAACTGAAATCTTACGACTTTAATGACAGTTTTTTCTGTGTGTGTTTGTTTGTTTATCACTTCAGCGCTGAAATGCTGAAGCAGTCCAATGGAAAATCAAGTGAGGAAATTAAATATGAACAAAGACAACGTGAGCTCTGAGGCTGCGATTGCTAAGTCAACACCGAGAAGGCACCAGTTAGAAGAGCCAGTGGCAAAAATCAGAACAGGCAACGACTCCCCCATCATCAATTAACCCACTGAAATCAAATTAACCCACAAGGAGTCGCACTCCCTTCTGGCATTTTACAACACAAATGAAGAGCGATGCACATTACTGCACTTGCGAGGAAGCGAGAGCGACACCAAAGCGCCAAACAGGTGTAGAAAAAAAGGCCTCTGGGACACTAAACAGATGCCTTTCCTCTGCCTTCTGCCACCACCTTTACAAGCCCCTGCAAAACAAGGGACCGTCATTTGATCTGTGCTCTGCTGCAGCATCCAGCCCTGGGAGGTGAGCAAGCCAAGCGACCTAATTAGAGCAGTGAGAGTCCCCAGGGCTGAGTGACGGATAGACCTGCCAATCACACCGCGGAAAGCCTCCATCAAACCCTGACTTCTCACCTGACACAAAGAGAAGTAGGAGGTAGGAGGAGCAGCAGCAGAAGACCAACAAAGACAGCTGGACACTGTGTACAGTAGCGAAGCCACATTTGAAAGACAAGATCCCCTGCCATTTGCAAAATGAAACAACACAAGCTGCAGCATTAGGCTGCTTTCAAAGCATTAAGGGACAGACTAAAGTAGTGGTCCAGCTCCGACTAAATTATTAACGTGCAAATAAATAAACCAGCCCCTGTTTTACTAGTGTCTCTGGTGTAACTTAATTAACTGTGACAAGCCACGGGGAGGGAGAAATGAGCAAAAAGACACAAAAGACAGAAAAATGGAGAATCACAAGAGGAAGAGAGAGAAGTAAAAACAGTTGCTAGGCAACATATAACATCTGTAGGAATTCAGCAAGATATTCAAGTTTGGAGATTTCTGTCTCCAGGGTTACAGTGAAAATATAACATTACAGTACTGTAAAAATCTCAAAATCACAGAGCTGCATGCTGCACATCTCTCCTGAGCACAGCTACACCTCCCAACACTTTATAACAACCACCGTTAATAAACACTAAATTGATCGTTAATTTGTTTTTTTAAATTTACTGTTAATTGCATTTTTGTTAATAGTTATTTGCTGTTAATATGCAATAAAGTGTTTACAATATTAGATATTATTAAGATGAAACTGAAATTTATGATACTCTCTCTAAGAGCATGTGCAGGTTAGATGGCACATATACAGAATTGTAAACAGTGGCTAAATGGTTTGTCGGCATCACACTGATGATAAAGAGGTCTCAAAATCTCAGATTCTCGAATCTCAAAATTTCAAATATGATCCATCTTGGCGTTACAGGGTTACGGGTTTCCGGTGAGTTAAAATATGCCACCAAGGGAGTCTAATATGTGACGCTGGATCTCAGACCTGTCTCACTATTGCTGGGATAGTTGTGTCACAGCTGCAACACCAAAGGGCACCTTGTGTGGATCTTTGGGACGCCAGTGGCTTTGACAAAACAGCGGTTTGGCACCCTGGAAATGAGCTAGGCTCGCTAGTGAGTAATGCCATCTTTATTTTAAAAGGAGCAATGGTATCTGCTAATCATTAACAACTAACGAGAAATTTGTTTTTAATTAAAAATAATACAAAAATAAACTGTTTGTTTGCACATTTCATCACAATGTAAATTTTAGTCTTTTATCAGATATGATACAAAACATATTACAGGATACAGGATAGTTCAGTCAAATTAGTCAAATAGATGCCAAAGTCTCATATTTTATATTATTAATAATAATAATTAGCAAGTATTATTGCTTATCACATCACTATTTACAGCTAAATATTATTTACAATTTCATTAACTCTGAACTTACAATAGATTAAGAATATTTGTTATAAATTACAGCACCCCCGCCCTGTACAGCTGTAATTTATGAGCTCCAATGTGACTGAACATTACCATTGTACAGGATTACACACTGAGTTTTTGTGCAGCAAGAATGAGTTAAATTGTATTAAAAAAAATTACTCAGTGCAGTAATTGTACAATTAGCACTGCATGGAGGCTTTTTGAAATGCCTACTAGTAGTTAATAGTCTGATTGTTCCTGAAATTGGGCAAATGGAGCATAAGCAGTATGAAAAATATCTAATTTGGCTTGTAATTTCCTGCATTGATTCCACCCCCACCCCCCGACAGGGATGCCGTTTCACATAAAAAGACAGCCCTCCATAAGTCAACATGACTTTTCAGTTGTTTCATCACACACCAGATAAACAGAATATAAGGAAGGAACCTGGAAAGCAGGAAACTGCATGTGGGTGAGTGGGTAGAGGGCTAAGACATTGCCAGACCATTAGTATCTCAGTTGGTCACACCTGAACAGGTTTCAACCCGCAACTCACCCGACTGTTGTCTCTAATCCATTGTTTTGCTTACTAAGTGGGCGTGGTAGCCAATCAGAGCTTTTACACTAAAAGTCCTCTGCACTCACACAATCTTATGTAATCCCACTCAAGTCCTCCTCTTGTGTCCATTCACTCTTTACAACCAGATACAACAACAACATGGCATGTTCGCATCTTTGCATGAACACTTTCAGCCCCGTGGCTCCACGCTCACTCACTCCTGTCTGGTAAATATTCCATCAAACCTCTTGTGCCTCGCTATTACGCTGCAATGTCCATTTATTCCATAAAGCAAGCCAGGACTGAAATTGAGCTGTACAAATTTTCATTAGCATTTGAAAAATCATGAGTGTCTGCCTAATTCAAGATGAGAGAAAGCGCGCCGTTTGGCAGAGCAGGGAGAATCAATGCACAAACGGCCGTGAATCAACAGTCTGCACATAATGTGTTTGTTCTCATCAAGTACCCGTCTGATTGGTCGCAGATAATCTCTCAATGGAACATGAACACACGATAATTAGAATTTGCAACAGCGCAGCAGACAACATTAATGTTTTCTCTCTCCCCTCTTGTTTTGCAGCTCTAAGAGAAACCCTTTAACCTAAGTGCGCTCTAACAGCAATTGAATCCCAGCCAGCCATGATATTGGCAAAGCTGTCTGGCTTGCAGAAAATATTTGCCCAGTTACAAGCAGGGCAATATCTCCCTTAAAAGAAATTCTCTTTGTCAATTGGCCTGCAGTCAGGTGGAGAGATAGCAAACAGATCTCCCCAAGGAAAGCCCAGCACGCCTGTGTGATGTTACATGAGACCTGCGGCATCATAAAAACAAAAGTTTTACCGGTTTCTGGAATATGTCTAACAATTAGGTACCGTCCTTTGGAATTTGTGTTGAATCCAGATGCGGAGGAGCAAAGTGAAATGCATGTGTAGCGGAAAACAGCAGAAGTAGGTGGAAATGTGACTCTGCTGGGGATATCTTCTTTTCTTTCTTTAGATGACAAATAACAACTGAATTGAAGGAAACTGCATTTACTTAGGATCTATAATTAACTACAACTCCAACTTGTTTTTAGGAAAGTATGCATGGTTCCTTATTTTCTAGAGCATAAAATATTTAAATCATGGCTTTAAAGTATATCAAGAGCTGTTATTGCATCATCCAAGTTACAACCTCCAGGGCTGAAAAATGAAGCCAACGCTGAAGTGCCAAAAACTGCAGTGCCTCGAATGTCCATTTGTGGTTGGCTCTAAAAGCAAGTCAGTCCCCACAGACTCCCATGTTAAAATGTCCAACCTTACAATAGAGTTAAACGTCTTTATAGCATGGTAAAATACAGCTTTGGTCTTTATAGCTACTTTCCCCTTCATAACAGCTGCAAGAAAATTATTTTTATTTATAACTGGCCCATTTAAATTTCACTACGGCTCAAACATATGCATTACTAGAGGTGGGACCGCTCTGAGTGGCAGGTAGAATAAGACTGAACTATACCTCACAGCTGTGTTTGTGTTTTGTACCTTTGGGATTATTTTTGATGTAATTATCATACAAATAATATAACCTACTGTGTAGTACACAGTATCCAATTAGTCTAAATTCCATTTTTTATATATATATAGAGAGAGAGAGATTTTTTTCTTTCTTATATAACTTAAATATTTTCTTTTAAGAAAATGCTGTATTTTTTTTATCAATAATCTATGGCCCCAGCATGACCAGAAAATAGCAAAAGCAACACTAAACAATGATGTTTTTAATACATTTCTCTAAAAGTCTCTCAGTCTGTTCGCCAACCACCTACCAAACTTTCCAGCTGTCACGGGCAGCTGATGGCACCAGCTCCTGCCCATTCCTGCCAATCCTCCTTCCCCACTCAGACTTCTGTCGCCCTACACACATGCAGGAGCACCAGTGGGCGCTAAGAATAGAACACAGCTGGCACTGCTGGGCTTACATATTTCACACTCAAGCCACCGTGCTCCAAAATACTCCTGCACCATCCTGTCCCATATCCAGCTCTGGGACCGGCGGCACTTCCTTCCCTCCCTTCCCGCCCACTCTGCCTTTGAACCGTTCTTCACCTCTGCGGCAGGTCCCTGACAAGCCCTCCGCTCAGATAAGATCCATGACTACGCTCGAGAGAATTTACGAGAAAAGGGATGTGTAGTGAAAACAGAAGTACAAGCGAGGAGATTCCCATCTTCCTGTTTTTGACTCGTACTCTACCCTATTTCTGTAACTACTACACAGCTCATTCACAACTTATTTGAGTACAGCATGTGTTTCTGACATAGAGCAGGCCCTGTCCAGACTGACAGGTGGGCCACTGCTTGAAAAAGACCTATTGCCATGACAAAGGATTCCCTCTGTGGCAACGGTGGCAGATTAGCGGGAGGTGTCACACAGAGACTAGGTGAAGCCAGCACTACCTGTCTGAACTACAAGCGAGCAGTCTGGATTGATCACTCCTTAATGCTGTCCTGGCTTCAGTATCACCCTTAAAAATGTTCATATAAAAAAGCAGCAGTGCATTTATTTAAACAATGCCGGCATCCGATATCGAATGCCTAGTTTAAGGTTTGTTTACTCATCATTTCATCTGACAGATCCTGATTTTGTAATCGTCTTTTTCCTATTTATATACACATAGATTTGAAAGATGCTAAATTTATACTGACAACTGTATGTGTAGACAAACCCTGAATGACTTTATCCCTTGTGCTATAGACCTGCATTATTCTATAACAAAACACATCAGTGAGCAGTTTCTTCTTCCGCTTTTATAATGTTCACCAAGGACACCATGGAGTGCCCTCCATTAAAAACATGCACAAATCCACAGCTTAACGTAGTCTTAACCAAGTTTAAGACTTCATATGTCGTGGCTAATGCTTCCTAAAGACAACCATCTCCACAAAAATTAATTTGCCTCTACCCTTTCTTGCTTATTGGTTAATTTATTCTTTTAAAAAGCTTGTGTTTACACAAGGAAACACATGGCAAGTCATTCTCCATGTTATCACTGCATTTCTTTAGCTACAGTTTGATGGTAAAATTGATACTAAAGACTGGTTTATGGCTAGACTCCCATGATTTTGGCAGGTAAATAACTGTGACTGAGACGTGCACTGAGCAGGGCATTTACAGCAGAAGAATAAACAGCATCATGGTGACACTGCATCTAAGTTATTACTCACATACTCCTGCTATTTTTGTATGTCTTGCTACTTATTAGGGGTAGGGCGAAATTGATGCAGCATAGTATCGCAATATTTAGCGTGGTGATAGCGTATCGATACAGGACAGACAATCCCAAAATACTCCGGGAATATGATGAATGAGCGGGATCACCTCATGCACCACCATCCTGAGATAATGTTAGCCAAGCAAACCAAAAGAAAAACCAACACCAGCACAATCACTCACATTCACTTTTGATCATAAGGCAATTGGCACATGTCACCTGGTAGGAGGCAACCTTTCTGCAAACAGTTGCAGTCTGATTTAGACTGATTGCAACCGCTCTCACAGAGATTTTCAAAGGTTTGCAAATAGTTGCAAGTAGTTTATAAATACAGACTGCAAACATGTTGCCATCAGTCTGAATGAGTCTTTGTCAATGAGTACAATTCAAGGGGACTCGACTCAACTGGCTGCCAGCTGGTTGTATTATGGTTATGTTCCTATAGAACGGGAGGGTTGCTGAGTGCAATCGCAATAGTTAAATGTGAATTTCTACATAGACAGCAACAGATATGTGATTTTTGACATAACAATTAAAATTATCACAGTTAACTGCTCTATTATCAGAAACAGATTGAATGTAACTGCCAACTTATTATTTCATTCACTTGCACATTGATATAAGTCTGAATCCATCTTATGGCAACATTTATAGCAGGTTTCAGTGACAGCATTGGTATGCTTGACAATCTAATCTCATTTTGCAGCAAGAAAAAAATTGAAGTGACATAACTATCTTTTTGGTAAAACAAATACTGACAAAGTTTAACTCTGAGGACATAATTTGCAGTTTAAAAAACAAATGATAAATCTCTGCATATCTCAAAATGTTAAAAATCGCAATAATATTTATCGTATTGAGAGTGAATTCCCACCTCTACGACTAATATACATGACATTATTTGCTAATAATTAGTTTACTTTTAGAGGTTGTTATGGTTAAAAACACACACACACGCACATATATATGTGTGTGTCTAAAAATATATATATAGATATATCTATCTATCTATCTATCTATCTATCTATCTATATCTATT
>VVHJ01026527.1:17955-29264 GCA_015107715.1 Tylochromis polylepis
ACATTCAATTCAATTCAATTTTATTTATATAGCGCCAAATCACAACAATAGTTGCCTCAAGGCGCTTGAACATGTAAACTCCACACAGAAAGGCCCTGGCCTGGCCATGGAGTCAAACTCAGGACCTTCTTGCTGTGAGGCAACAGTGCTAACCACCACACTGGAGCCTATCCCGCTCGCCCTGTGGTAGCTGGGAACGGCTCTAGTCACCCGATGGATGGATAGTAGTAGGTTTACTAAACGCATTCAGGGACTGACCAACTAGTGACCACTGATATATTGGCCAATACTTTTTTCTGTCAGACACATGGAATATAAACAAATTTTCCTGATATTTGTTATTTGCACTTGTTTATGTACTCATTTACAATGGCCCAACTCTGGTTGGATCAAGTAGTTGTTGCGTTTGTGACTTTCCAAACACAAACTGCCAACAGTAAAGTTGTAGAGTGCCTGCTGGTGAACAAACTATGCAATATCAACACTTATAACATTGCTGAAGGGTGTTTCTTTCATCTCTTTTTACATTTTTACCTATCGGGTGTGATAGATTAATGATAGATCAACAAATAGCTAATATTGGGAGATAATATTAGCCTGCTGATACAGCCCCATTCAAGCTTTAGCAACCGGGCAATAGTTTGCTAAAGCTTTTACTATAGATTAAAACAGCATTAAAAGTGAAAGTACCTCTGTAATTTGCTTACAGCTTTACATATTCCAAAACATTAAGCCACACATTTGATAAATGCAGGTTTGAAAAGAAATTTGAAGATCCCTCTCAAGATCAACTATTGTGTACACACTTAGCAAATTCTGTCACTGAATGTTGTTTTCTTTGTAATATGTGTTGTTATTGTTTTAGCATGAAAATGATAAAATAGACAATGTGAAAAGTGAGAAAATTAAAGAATCTTATGCTAGGAAATATCTTTTAACGTGCAGTTTGTTGTTAAATTTTTATTTCAAATTTAAAAACAGTAAGTCCACAAACTCACCCCATCACAAATACTTATTCAGGTTTCCAGGAAGAATACTAGAGACATGAAATTGCCTGGAAATATTAAAATTTTGCTTGATTTTATCTATACAGTGGAAGTGCATTTTAATAATATGTACTGGTTATTATTCTGTCAATGCAGTGTACACAAGTTATATTCATATTACAAGCGATTTTGTAAATTCCATCCATAAACATGCGGTTCAGGTCCTGTGTCAAGCAGTCTCCTTTGAGGCTTAAGAACAAAGCATTATTATGCAGACACTCTTTCCTTGTACTGCAGAGGCCATTCAGAAGTCAGCACATAAAATATTTGTGTTACTGTAAGTGACTCATATGCTGTACATACATTATATTTGTTTGGATTCTCTTTATGGTTGGATATCAAAGTTAACTGGATTCGCTCTTTAAGCTTGCTCAGCGTTTATTTAGATATGCTAACCTGATGCTCTTTTTATTTCTGAAAAGAGAATGTCTTTTCTGACTACACTAAAGTAGCCGGGCTGCTCTTGCTCAAAAAAGAAGAATATGCAGACCTTTGCATGTGGATCCCCCTAGAGGCCTTAAGATTCAATAGTTACTTTATTTAGCCCAAAAGCTTTTCATCCCTCCACCCTCAGTAAAATGAAATATGTCACTGAACACTGACCTGATCTGACTTCTTCATTTGGAGTCATATAATGATTTTTAAGTGCTTACAAACTGCAAAACCACCTGGCCGTGTATTATTTTCCCTCCGTCGAACTGAGACGATATCTTTGAAGAAAAAGCAGCTAAGAAGTGCCACCAGTATCTCACAGCCTTTATATGAATCATTAGATGCACTCTAAAACTGATATATAAATAATATATATGAAAGGAAATTAGTAATATAAAGACAGTATTTGTAATAATACTAACAATAACTGACTGATGTAGTGTTTTGATTAATGTAATCACGTGAGTCATCACTGTCAGGTGGATATGTGACGCAAACTTTTCATGCAGCAGCTTTGGGAAATTTGCAGCCATCTGAACCTCATTTGAAGTGTATAAACAGTTGCTCAGTGGCACTTCCAGGCTAATCAGAAGATCCTTTCCACACAAGAGATGTTACCTCTAATTCCAGATCTAACAGAGCTATTTATGGATGTCTGTATATTCCCTTTGTTGCCTTATGTTTCCAGTGAAGATCACAATATGCTGACTTATCTAGTCCATCCTACACTGGTTCAGTTCTCACATTAATCACTACATGCAGCTTCATGTATTTGAGAAAACAGCCAGTAGCTGGTACATATTGCCACAGAGCAGAAGCCTCCAGTCTGGTGATTCTTATAGCTGCAAAAAAAAAAAAAGCCAAAAAAAAGCAGAGAGGGGGCAAGATATGAATCAGATGGATGAGCGAGAGCTTAGCCTGGTGGTTATTGATCCCTTTGCTCCAGGAATGATCCAGAACTCATTTGGACACTCTCTTTTTTTCCCCCTCTTTTGTTCAATGCACCCTTAAAGGCTTTGAAGACAGTTTGGCCCACTTGGTGTGAAGCTGATAGGATGAGATGCTATCAGTTTGAATAAATCTATTTCAATATGCCACACATTTCCCCCTTGTCAAGCCCCTGCTGACCGAGGAGAAAGGAAGCATTACTACTGTGATTAAAGATAATATGTTTGTCCAGACGATCTATTTAGATGTGTCGTGCATCCATGTGGACTTTATTCAGGAAGTGTGTCTCTTGTCATGTAAAAGGACACTTTATATCAGGCAGGACATCAAGTTTTATTAAAGCTCCTAAAAAATCTGGTTGCAGTTCTTAAATATTTATCAGTGATATTAAATATTCATGATGAGATATAACAGCCAAAGTTTAAGTTAGAAAACATCCTTATTAGTAAGATTTTTATTTCTCTTACTAATATTCTTGAAAAGGTTTGCACCACATGAACAATGTCAAACAAAGACATTTCCTATAACTGTGAAACTGCTGTGGAGCAAATAAAAGTTGCTCATAGAGATCAGCCCTGTCCCCTGTGATACCAAAACAGCTCTGACTCATGGGGGCACAGACACAGGACCTCCTATGGGAATGTGGGCAGCAGAGCCTTTGGATTCGTTGTGTGGTGAGATATCTGTGCATCGCATTTGTTCTGGCAAATCTCATGGTAACTAGATCTGATCAGGATCTTTGGAGTCCAAATCAGTACTTTGTGCTTTTTGTTGTGTTCCTGGAGGCAGTGCTGAGCAGTCTTTATACAGTGTGCTGGGTCACCCTGTTCTGCTGCGGAGGCAGCTGACACTTGGGGAAGGGGGTGCCTTTGCCAGGGTGGGTTAGGTACATGTCAAAAAATAACATCCACATGAACAAGATCATCAGTGTTATTTTAGAGTCAAGTTTAGAATCAAGAGTAGCACACATTTGAGTATAATGCTGACATGTTAAAGAGCATGATTGTAAAATATATACTTTAATTAGGCTATTTATTTAATTTGAGGGCTATAAAGTGGTCACACAAGCATTTCTCTGGGTGTGAATAATAGACAAACACAAATAATTGTCATCTTGCTAAGCCACCTCCATAAAACTATTTTCTTCTGCTCATGCAATTTATGGTTATAGTGGTGATGGACACCCTAGCTGTCATAGGGCGAGAGGCAGGGTACACCCTGGGCAGGTCACCAGTCTGTCGCAGGGCTAATAGAGCAATCCATGCTTTCTCCACACAAATTTCCCAGCCAGCCAGCCGGTATATTAAAACCCACAACCTTCTTGCTGTGAGGCAACAGTGCTAATCACTGCACCACCGTGCCATGTTTGACCACCCACAGGAAATTTATTTTAAGGTTGTGATACAGCTTGCACATGTAGTTGATTGCTTTTGATAAGGCAGGACTAGAGATATTTCCTAGCCAAGGATTTACACATTATGAAGACATTACTTTGAATGTGATTGTGAAAATCAGTTTTCAGGGACAATCACTGCTGTTTTTTCCAAATGTTTCACACAAAGACCGCCATCCACATTATTATTAATTCAAGATGAGCATATTGCAGGGGATTATGGGCATCAAAGGGAGTTCATCATTCACAGCCAGAGAGGAATGTGTTTCTTTTGAGAATGAGCAGTAGCCTCGCAGTATCTTCATTAGCGATTGATGAATTACCGTGTGCTGAGTTAACATGCACCTAGCAGCAAATCCTCTCCGTAAAATCAGATGGGATTCTCGGCTCTCTTCGTGGGTCCAATACCACTCTGGCATTTCCTGGAGCGCGGAGAGTCTGGCTGAGAAGAATAGATAGTGTGCATTATAATGAACATGGGTTGACATCGCCTCATCCATCATTTCACCCGGGAAAATTATAGCAGTGCCAGAGAGAGAAGGAGAGAGAGGGACTTTAAAAGAGGGGATGTCTACAGGTCTGACTTCTCCTAGGCTGTCATCGGCTTGTTGTTGTTATTGTTTTTAACTGTTCAATCTGATTTTGCTTTGACTCTTAGGAAGATACTGTCCAGCTGTTTGGCTCCACTTCGGGTTACTGCATATTAACTTGGCCGTCATAAGCCCAAGGCCAAATATTCTAAAGACCATCAATTTTAAACGATTGTCAAGCTTAGTGTTTGCATTTCTAGGCATGTTGCATGTTGGTCAGTCACTTGATCAACCACTGGTGTAAATATCTAGAAGATAGTGAAAGCATCACCATCAGATTTTGCATACACATTTCCCCTTAGAGGATGAATCCTAATGACTTAGAGAATACCTTTCCTTTTATTAGTGCACCATCAGATTATTGACAGCCAGGTGATCAACATTTACATTATTAATTGGCTCAGTTATTTTATACATGCATTCATATTTCCAAAAAGATTAATCTTACTGTCCTTATTAAATTGTCTAGTGACTTACCTGTGCAGGTATGGAGATGTCTAGGAGAGAGGGCAGTGGACAATACTGGAGAGTGAGAAGAGGCCTGAGGAATGGAAAAGAACTGTACTGGTACTGATTTTCAAGAACAAGGCTGATATGCAGGCTGATAGGAGTAACTACAGAGGGATAAAGCTGAGGAGCCATACCGTGAAGCTATGGGAAGGAGTTGTTGAAGCTCAGTTTCAAACAGAGCTGACAGTCAGTGGGCTGAGAAAGAGCACTGCAGATGTGATGTCTGCTTTGAGAGTGTTGATGGAGAAGTTTAGAGAAGGTCAGAGGAAGCTACACTGTCTTTGTGGAGCTAGAGAAAGCACATGATAGGGTGCCAAGAGAAGAACTGTGGTACTGCATGAGGAAGTCAGAAGTGACAGAAAAGTATCTGAGGATGGTGCAGGACATGTATGAAGGCAGCGAGACAGCGGTGTGAAGTGCAGTAGGAGTGACAGATGGGTTTAAGCTGCTCTGTGCCCCTTCTTGTTTGCTGGTAATGGACAGGCTGACAGATGAGGTCAGGCGGGAGTCTCTGTGGACTGATGTTTATAGACAACACTGTGAACTGTAGTGAGAGTAGGGAACAGGTGGAAGAGAGGCTGGAGAGGTGGAGGTATGCACTGGAGAAAAGAGGAATGAAAGTCAGTAGAAGCAAGACAGAATATATGTATGAGTGAAAAGGAGACAGGTGGAAAGGTGCAAGGAGCAGAGGTAGTGAAGGTGAATGAGTTTAAATACCTGGGGTCAGCGGTCCAAAGCAATATACAGTGCACAAGAGACCCAAAGGAGATAGTCCAGGCAGGGTGGAGCAGGTGAAGACGAGTGTCAGGGGTGATAGAGCGTGTGACAGAGCGATAGCAGCCAATACTGAAAGGAAAGGTTTACAAATGATAGAGAGACCTGGTATGATGTATGGCAAGGGTGGTGAATTCCAGGCCTCAAGGGCTGGTGTCCTGCAGGTTTTAGATATCACCCTGGGTCAGCACACCTGAATCAAATGATTAGTTCATTACCAGGCCTCTGAAGAACTTCAAGACATGTTGAGGAGGTAATTTAGCCATTCGAATTAGCTGTGTTGGATCAAGGACACATCTAAAACCTGCAGGACACCGGCCCTTGAGGCCTGGAGTTCCCCCACCCCTGATGTATGGTATGGAGATGGTGTCACTGACAGAAAGGCAGGAGGCAGAGCTGAAGATGTGGAGATTAGAAATGAGTCTATCAGAGCGACAGCTCAGGTGGAGCAATTTGGAAACAAAGTCTGAGAGACGAGGCTGAGATGGAGGTAGATTGTTTTATTTTATCATATTAAGGGATGCAGGGCAAAAGAAGATATTTCATCGGGTGCTATCCTGAGATTTACATTTTTGTTTACTTTACTTCTCAGTTGTTGTCATTCTGAGCCCTGCTCCATCGTGTAGAACCACCATCATCCATATTTTATTTTGCCTGATGCTTTGGTTTAATGCTTTGCTTTCTGTCTAGTGCCAATTTGCAGACATTAGCATGTTAAACATTATGCTGTTCCTGCTCAGCGTTAGAGTGTTACAGTTATTATTATGAGCATGCTTGTGTTAGCATTTAGCTCAAAGTCTCACAGAGATCCCAGCATGGTGGTTGACTCTTCTGTTGTCAGTAGTAAAGCAAGTAATTTCAATGACTGCCACTTACTAATCTTTTAGAGGGTTGCAGAGCTGACAGCTGACTTTTGGGAAAAGGTGGCAGTACAGTACAAACAGGTCACCAGTCCGTTACAGTGTTAACAGAGAGACAACCATTCATGGTCATTCATTTGTACCTAGAGCTACTTTAAAATCACCAATTAATCACCGCATATAGAAGGGTGATGAAGGAAAGGAAAAAACACAATCCTCTGCTCCGTCTGTGTGGGAATCTGGTGGATCTGGGAATTTTGTTTGCATGGTTTGGGTCAGATAGTCTCCCTAAAATGAAAGGTCATAGTAAAAAAAAACCCAAACCAAATTGCCCTGATTGATTACCTTCATCCCATCATGAAACATCCCCACCCTGATGGAAGTGGTCTCTTCAAGGATGACAATGGCCCCATCAATATTGCGCACGGAGTCACCGAATGGTTTGATGAGCATTAATATGATGTGGACCTTATGCAGCCCAGCTGAATATCCATAGGAGATCTTAGCCTGACGCATCAGACAGCGCTGTCTACCACCATCCATCAAAGCACCAAATGAGGGAATGTCTTTCGTGATCCTCGTTCTCCCTCCGCTTGACTTCCAGGAACTTTTGTAATCAGTGCCAAACCCCATTAAAGTACTCTGGGACTCACCATCTTACCGATGCAGTTTATGCCTGTTTTTCCTATAATTTGTCCTTATGTGTGGGACTTTGGACTGTGGAAGCATCTACATGTGAGGAAACAGAGAGGCCCCACCTCACCTGCTTGTCTCTTAAACCCACTTTTTTCTGTGAGGGGACAGCACTGCCCGCATGTTTTAATATTTTTCTGTTTTATTTAGATTTTGTTTTTACATGTTTCTGCTACTAAAGACAGCACTGTGCTTTTCACCAACCACATCTCTTTGTCCCCTATGAACCCACCACAATTCATCCTGATACCAATGCCGATCTCCTGATTAGATATTTTTCTGAATGTGCAATGAGACGAAATGAAATTACACACCGAAAGTTGAATTATTCTTATTATATGCAAGGACACAGTGGAAGAGACAGTGTATTTGTGTACCTGCGTGTGTGCGCCTCTTTGTCTCCCCACATGTGCGTTTTTCATCTCAGATCTCGAGTGATTCACTCAAGCACGCTGTGAAGACTGTTGTAATGGTGTTTCCGCAGCATATTGATTTCATGATGAGCAGATGATGTCTTTGTAAGATGACTCAAGAGATGGGGAAATTAGATGTTATCACGCAACAACAGAAGATGAGGAATCATATGGTACGTTATCTGATTTTTAGAATTACGTCGAGCTGTCACACTCACTGCTGCACAGAGTGTACGCAGTGAGCCTCTAACGATGCAGACAAGGTGATTAGCACACACAAGTGCAAGACGGTAAGCAAAATATAGATTTTAATTTACATTGCAAATAGCAGCTGCAAAGTTATGCAGGGTAGAAGATATCCCAGAGGTTAGAGGGAGGCCTTTAATCCTCAGCAGCCACTATAGAAACGTGGTTTCGTTGTGGAAGAATATGGCTGGAGTCATGTGTGGCGCTTTCATGTAGAAAGATTACCACAGATAGTGGGCTTTAAGTGACCACGCCAACATTTCCACTTGGCTGCACCCTCTGATGCCACCTGAACAGGATTCAGCAAGAGCATTCAAGCGCTCTCATACATAATGTATCTCTGAAGGTCTGCTCCGTTTTCATGTTCTCCTAATTCATTTCACAAAGAGAGAGAGAACGAGAGAGCTCTGCCAGCATACAGAGCACACAGTCTGTATCACACGGTAGTGCTTGGCAATACTGATACCAAGTAAATACAGGACTAGTATCACTGATACCAATACCAATATTCTTAACCTATAAAAGAGGTTTACGTGGGGGCAAGCAGTGTGTCATGACTTATGAGATGAATCATAATCAATTTGCAAATTCTGAACAGCTTTTGATGATGACTAAATAACTGTGAGTTTTACTTTCCACAATAATAAGTTAACAAAATATACCTTTTAGCTTTTCATGTGTTTTGAAAATGGGTTTGTTGGAGACCTGGTATGTAAAGTGTCTGTCTCCAAAGCACTTTGGGTCAACTTCTGTTCTTTAAATGTGCCATAGGCTATAAATAAAATAGATGTGACAGTCAACAGAAAAAGGTGCAGGCAGATTTCACAGTATATCTTTGAGGTGTATTTTTTCAATTCCAAAAAGGTGATAATTTATTTAACACAATTACATGAGCTACATGCTGAACGTAGAGGACAGAAACAACATAGCAGTTCTGTCATGCTAGTATTGAGCCAATAGCAATACCAGAGTCGGATGTATGTTAAGCCAATAAATACTGAACCACATGAATAAAAGGCAGTGTTGTCATCATTTATCAAAATGAAGACCCTTATTTCCCTGTATATAGCAGAATGTAGGTCTTTTCATGACACCATATAGATTTCCTAGCTGTAATATTTGATATTTATGTTGAAAAATGATTTAGTGTTGAATGCTTATTATTATTATTATTTCACCCCTTTAGACTCTCTTTAGACTTTATTTTTGAGTTGAAAATAAATCAGCAACTACACAATAGCAACAATGTGCTAATACCCCCTTCTTCCCCCTTCAACATTTGTAACAGCTTAATCCAGCAGAGTTCTTCATGCTCTTTGTCTTCACATTTCCAAGAAACAAACTGATATTTATTAGCTTAACGCTCAGTGACACGGCTCTGGCCGTGGCCTTCATTTTTTATGTTGCCTCCCCTTATTTTCTTTTGTGGCCGTGATTTGATGTGCTGTGATTGTCTTTTGTTTCTCTTTTGCTCACAGCATAAAATCATTCATGAAAATCAATCCAAACACGACCCGCTCTTCTATTTTTCAAAACGTAGCCTTCCCCTGACCTCAATAAATCGACCGGCGAACGTTAAACATTTCAGTTGGTGCCCTTAAAATGGCCTTTCCACAAACATAGTCCTTCACTAAAAGGGGGGCACTAAGAGCCGCGTGTGTGCATTTGTGTGAGAGAGCAAAAGAGACTGAGTTGTGTAGCAACCACCACTTTTTATGCTTTTTTTTTTTTTAAATGCTTTTACCAGTAGTGGGATGTAATTATGGCCCAGTTCTAATCATTTTAATTTTTTTCCATTCGTTTTAGTTGATTTTATCTTAAAGAGAATGGACTTTTTTTCTGCCCTTTTATCTGAGAGTCAAACGAAAAAACACCAGATATTTCTGGTGTTCAGAGAAATCATCATGAATTTAATAAATGTGGTTTTAAGGGCAGCCATTTCTGTGAAATTTGGTTGACTGGCTATGGTAAATGGGATAGTTTTCATATAAGGCTTTTTTTCACTCTTGCTTAACAATACTTTGGCATACAAACCAGAGTAGCCAGGATCGAACCACCAACCTTCCAATTAGTAGATGTGCCCTACCTCAAGAGAAGTCGGCAGTAAATATGTGCTGTGCAACATGCATGGACAAACTTGTAAAAGGCTTCCAACCCCACCACTTCTAGATCTTATCCAGTGTAGCTCTAAAACCTTAATTCTCTTGGGGACTGAAACCTTGTATCAGCATTCACTAAACAAGAAGCTCATGCTTTCCATAGCATCTTATTGTAATTTACCAACATTTTCAAGCTCAACACACCCACATACCACAGCAATGCAGCAGCATCCTTTTTTTCCCTCTTCTTATTTGGGGCTTTTTACACTTTACTATGACAGGACAGTTCAGATTTAAGACAAAAGCTGGGAGAGAGAGAGCAAACAGGAAACAGCCTGGGGCAGATTCACACCCGGGCCTCTGCAATAGCCTTATGGCACATGGGTCATCTGCTCCAGCCAGTGAGTTAAACAGACACCCTCACTTTCAGGCTTTATTGGGCATGACTGCTGCTTTAACTCCAGTCCACCTACTGAGTGTTTCATAGCGACCGAAGATTCTGAGCCAAGATGACGGCCTTAGCAGCGTTCAAGTTTAAGTTCAAACAGGTTGTGTGTCTTGTGCATCCCAAAAGAGGGAAAGTCGCAGGCCTTACTGCCAATACAATGTTTTTAATATGGGCTCATGAGGAGCACAACAAAGCCAATCTGAGACTGAGTCACAAGGTTAACGCAAAAAAAAAAGACAAGAGGCCCAAATAAGGTGCTCGTACTCCTCCACTTTGTACTTACATGGACTGTACAGTTAAAGCAGGAAATGGGGATTAGGGAAGATGTTATGACAAGAAATGAAGGCATAACACCACTATCTCTGCTTTCAGTTCGTATTTGAATGGAGCGTAATAATGCACATAAGCCAGAGAGCACGCACCAAGCGGAAGAGTTTGAATTTAACCTCATAGCAAAAGTCACGTAGTGTACACGTGCAGACAGCTAAGTAAAGATGCCGTATATTTTTAGATGTCTTCCTAATGCCTGACATAATTTATTTTTGCCTATTACCTGTACCTTCTGTTTATGAGCGGAAGGAAGCTGGCCTAAAGGGGAGATAAAACATGTTAGTTTCGGACACTCAGAGGCTTCACCTAGCTTCAGTAATAGTTACACAGAAATTGCATGAAAGTAGCATAATTAATCCATAGCTGTTGTTTAGATCGTGGTATGATGCGTTGCTCTTTGAGACCTTTTCGCCTGCTTCACTTTGTCAGACAGGTTCTATTTAAGTGAGGTTTGATGGTAATCAGGCCTGGGTGTGGCTAGTGACATTGAACTTAGCTTTCAAAAAAAAAAAAAAAAAAAAAAAAAA